>JANHFM010002840.1:28995-40970 GCA_032468115.1 Grayia smithii
TTAAGGACAAAACAGACACATCTTTCTATAAAATTTGGACAAAATTATACACCTGGATAGATAGAAGACGACGCGTCAAGGAAATTGAGCAGTAAATAACTAACAATATCTTTAAGTTTTTGGTTATAGTGATAAGAATCTTTGTAATTAGTATAGAATGTAAATAAGCGAAATATATTTACCGTAGATGCATGTCCCCGTCAACTCTGTGTTTAAGTGTTTATATTTGTTAGTCATGTATGTATTGTTTTTTAATGTTGTAAATAATAAAAAACTTTTTAAATATTAAAATAATAATAATTCATTCTTTATCCAATTATCTCTTTATATGTTTACAATAAACCAAATAAAAAGCACCATCTTCTATACCTCAACTTTCCCTAGTTCACAAATCACCTGTCTTGAATATAAACACGTTAATGAGATGTGTTGATGGATACACTAATGGTACTTGCTTAGACACCTACATTTTCAGCCTTAGGCTTTGCTCTAGGCTAGTTCTATTTCCACTGGGCAAAAACCTCCAATGCAATCTTATTAAATAAGACAAATTTCCTGGGACCAGTGAATAATATATTAATACAAATACAATATACTGTCCTGTAGGCATTTAGTTATGGCTGCAAATTAAGCTAATATCTTAACAAATTTTATTTAAGCGTAATTTTAAAATATTCCCACACTGATTTTTTTTTTTTAATTTTCATTTACTTCATCCTTTTCCAGTATTTATGCTACCATTCACAGTTAATTAGAGCATGGCTGCATTACTTACAATGGGTTCAGCCTCATGTCTCCCCAACCACAGCGCAAACATCCTCCGTAAACAATGTTTTAATATTACACTGCAAACTGCAGCAGAATTATGGATAGCCACTTTGTATACTCTCTGGCTGCATTGGTGGCATGCATGCCTGAACTTCATTATTTTATTTTTCAGTATAGTCTAGGATGGAAGAAGCTCATTTCAGACTGACATCTTATGAGTTGCAGGAAGCAGAGGATTCAGAGAAGGGAACATTCGTGCTTCAAGTCCCACAACTTTGGAGAGTACCAGTGTAGGCTTATTATTCTGCTCTCTAAACCACATACAGTATCTCTCTTGGAATGAAGGATCTCTTTTCTCTCATCATCTCTCCATCAGAAAGGAAGAGAGATAAATTGCTATAAGGAGAGGGGAAGCAGTGCAGGACCATAAAGAACAATGAGCATGGCACCTGCCAAAAGAAGCAATTGAAACTCCGATTGCCTCTGAACCATGCCTGTGATAGCTGGAGAATCTAGCATCAAATGCTCCACGGCTTCATGTCAAACTCCAGCCATTCTTGACCAGGCTTTTTTTCCTTCAGCTTTGTTTCCCAAATGCTCATGCTACTCTTGTAATTCTTTGTTAGTAGGAAGAGACTGTGGGAGAAACAGCCATGGCACTAGTGCAAAAGATTACTGCAACACGCTCTACATAGGGTTGCCTTTGAAAACCTGAAATCTACAACTGGTCCAGCATGAGGCAGTTCATGCACTAATGGGGCACCCTAATTTACCCTTTTAAACACTGTTGTGCAACCTGCATTGGCTCTCAGTTTCCCAGTTTTCTTCCAGGTGCAATTTGTTATTATTTTTAAAGTTCTATAAGGCATAGGGTCTGGTTATTTGTGGGACTGCTTCTCCCTAAGGACATTCACCCTTTCTACCAAATTAGACAGGCTGAGCATGCTCCCACTTCCTTCCCTTAAATACTGCTATCTTGCAGGATCTAGGAAATGTGCCTTTTTGTGGCATCCCTGTTTATGGAACACTCTTCCCCCTGAAATATGGCAGGCCTCTAACCTCCTAGCCATCCAATAAATATTTAAGACCTGGCTTTCCCCCCAAGTAATGGGATAGAGTGAGAAGGATGAGAAAATTTAATGATTGACTGCATGTGGAAGCTTATCTTTGGTGCCAGGTTTTAATGTTTGTGGTTTTTAGAAATATATGTATTATGTTGTTTTATTATTGATGTTGTTTCAATTGTTAGTTGGGAACTGACCCCAATATAGTCTGATATAAGAAGGGGGAACTGTATAAATGCTTTAACAAATAAACAAACTTCACCCATGACTCTCTTTCAACACTTCCATGGGTTGACAACCAGCTATTGACGTGGTGGTGCAACGGTTAGAATGCAGCATTGCAGCTAATTCTGCATATTTCCAACTGTCAGCAGTTTGATCCTGACCAGCTCAAGGTTGACTCAGCCTTCCATCATTCCAAGGTCAGTAAAATGAGGACCCAGATTGTTGGGGGCAATATGCTGACTCTGTAAATCACTTAGAGAGAGCTGTAAAGCACTGTGAAGTGGTATATAAGCCTAAATGCTACTGCTATTTTTAGATATGAGTTTAATGTTTTTGTAGAAGAAGGTTAGAAATAGTCTCACTGCATCTCCATCCTGTCAGTTGGACAATCTGAAAGGTACCTAAATCTGTGGTTCCAAGCACCTACTGCACTAGTCTAATCACATATTAAGAAGAATAATTGGTGATTTTGTCCTGCTTGTACATGGTATCCAGTGTGAAAACTGACACCAAAGGATTCCACTGACTGCTACTGCACATTAAAATAATAAAGAGAGCATGCTTGCCTGAAACTTAATAGTGATGAGCAATAAGGTTAGTACAACTTATTTTGGCATACTTTTCTGCTGGCTCAAGGACTGGTAATTTGTCTTTTAACAAGTCTGTCTGACTATGTCCAAAGGAAAAAAAATTCTGTTGTCGATGATAGTGAGAAGCAAACTGATTATCTGTTCCCAAAAGCTATTCCCCCCAAAAATCAGTGGAATATTTATTTTTCATACCTCCTTCATAATGTCTAATAGCACCATGTACTCATAACCCAACATTACAAGATAGGATATTTTTTTTATCCCAAATCAATATTGTTAGCAGGTGGCGGAAGAAGGTATGGAAAAGTGGACATCAACACATTACTGCAATTAGTTACAAAAGTTAATATATGATGTTATTTGCAGATCCAAATGAGCATTTATATTTTATCCAATACTATCATTCAGCCAGTAAGACATATTGCTGCTAGATTAAATTCCTCTTTCTGCAGCCCCCACCTACATACCCGTATCTGTTCCTAAAAGCTAAAGTGAAAATGTTGAGACAAAGAATGGCAGAGGATGAAAGAAAGAAATACTCTCTTTGAGTAGAGGTCTACTTGCATAAACTATGTAATACAGCCATTACAGCACAACTGAGCATGTGTTTCCATACCAAAAGTAACTGCATCTCACAAACTGAGTATTTTATTAGCTCTTTGAACTCATCTTTGTTAATAATCAATTTAGAAAAATCTGCATTCATATCAGCAGAGCAAGAATGAGACAGTGAATATTCAAGAATTATTTATTTAATAAAAAGCCTTAAATGATTACTGCATATGAAGCTGTGTACTGAGTGTAATACACATTTTAGCAAGGAAAACTCTTTATTTGCAGCATAAATGTGCATAGTTTGGCAGCAATAGACACACTGGTTAACCTCAGGCAGTTATCCAACTACAATGGAAAATCTGCAGGATATGTTAAGGCTGAAATTCCATTAAAGGGTTTTAATAATTAAACACTACATATCTGGAATCTCATTCCATCCTATTACTTTTTAAATAATTAATCTGTATTTACAACTATTGAACTTCATGGAACGGAATACATAAAACCAAATCAAGTTTAGGGACAGAGATTTTGTTCATTTTACGATAATATTCACAAATATTTCTAGTTGTATACATTATTTAAAATGCATTTAGGTATTATTGACAACAGAAGCATGTAAATATTTTTCTGTTCAATTAGCACTAAACTTTATAAAAAACAGGCCATGAATACCTTAATCCCCTAGTTTTCTTTCCTATTCTGTTTTTTACTCTTGGCCATTACTAATTTTGTGGATAATTCTTCTTCATTTTCTTCTCCATTTTCTTCCATTATGAAAGCTGAAAGCAGAATATATATGGTATTCTTATAAGAGAGAAGACTACTCAATCTATTTTTCTGTGATTGAAAAAAAAAATCACAGATTGAAAAAAAACTGGTTAAAAATGTAAATGATTTTTACAATTTTATTTAATCAGATTTCATTCTCATCTGACGTTTTTCAGTGTCTGCCTTCATCAGGGACTAGCAATACTCTAAAAAAATATGTACTTTTCTCCCCTTACCAGCTGGGGTTGCTATAGGCTAAGCATGTATAAAAGGGAATTTAGAGCCATAGTGAAAAATGCCAGTAAAATTTGAACTTGGAAGCATCTGAAGATACAAGCTGTAAGCAACAGACTTTGCTGAGTCTGTCAAAGTATATTCCTTCATTATGTTTGACCTGTATATTTATAAAGGGGTGAGAATTACTATAAAACACTGTTCCTGCTTCAATGACGTCTTCCAACAACAACTGAATTAGCAAACATTATATGACTGAATGTTCCTCACTACTGACAATTTCATAAAAACATAAAACAAACCCAATAGTATATTTATTTAAAATAAGTTACTGAATCTATCAAACGACAGTACTGAGGAAGCAAGTTATAAGGCCAGTTCAGAATTTCTCTTGGATTCCACTTAAATCTTCACATCTGGGTTTATTAACCTGGATTGCTGCCACACATAGAGAAGCTCCACTAGCCACCTCCTTGCCTCAGTCCTACACTAGGAATATTATTGTGTAGATACTCTGTCTCTATACTTTTAATTACCATTGCTCTATTGCAGAGCCAGCTTTACTGGCTGAGGAATTCTGGGAGTTGAAGTCCACAAGTCTTAAAGTGGCCAAGATTGGAGACCCCTGCTCTATTGTTTATTTATTTTCCTAAAATTAACATGCTCCATTAAATATTTACCAGGGGGAAAAATACAGAAAATTCTCTATTTTAACTTCGTGCAAAAATGAATTGTAAAGCAAGTGTAAAAATGAAGTTCTTTCTTTGTATCTTTTAGTTTTTAAGTCCTTCCAGTAGTTTTAGTGGAACTCAAAAACTTTTGGTGCTGTTACACCAGTGAAGCCCTTGGTCATCATCGTTGGTAGAGGCTCAGCAGCATTTTGAACAGGAGTTTCTCATAGTCCTTCTTAAATGCCATAGATTCTTTTCTCACGCCTTGCCTACATCATTATTACATGCTTTACATGATTGCCTTTGAAGACCACCCAGAAGCTGCAACTCAAGTAACTTGTTATGACAACTTCTTTCTTCAAACGGTTAAACACCACTACTGTACTTCAAGATCTATACTTGTTGAAGTTGGCTTCTGGAGTTGGGTATAATTCAAAGTGCTGGTTGGGGCCTTCAATGTCACAGAGGCCAATATGTGGAACTGCCTCTCTCCAAATACTTCTTCCCATTCAATAAGATCTGAATGCTTTGAGTTCTGTCAGTTAACTAGCATCATAGAACCAGGAGATGTGCCTTTTTTCATCATTCTTGCTTATGGAACAAAATTTTCCTTGGAGATTCAGTTTCTCCTGACCTTATCCGCCTTTCAGAATTTTATTAATTTTATTAAGATCTCATGTCCCTCACAATCTAGATCAGGAAGTTTTCCTGTACATACAAGTAGTCCTCAACCTACGACCAGAATTGAACCCAAATTTTTTGTTGCTAAGAGAAATAGTTGTTAATTGAGTTTTATCTCATTTTATGACCTTTCTTGCCACAGTTGTTAAGTGAATCACTGCAGATGTTAAGTTAATAGCATGGTTATTAAATAAATCTGGCTTCCCCATTGACTTTGCTTGTCAGAAGGTCCTAAAAGGTGATCACATGACCTAGGGTTACTGCAACTGTAATAAATATGCATCAGATGCCAAACATCTGAATTTTAATCACATGACCATAGGGGTGCTGCAACAAGTGTGAAAAATGATTATAATCACTTTCTTCAGTGCTGTTGTAACTTTGAACAGTCACTAAACAAACTTTTGTAAGTTGAGGAGTGCCTTATGCTTATTGCTTTTAGCAGGCTTTTTTATTTGTTTATTGTATGTTGTTTTTATTCATATACATCACTTCGAATTGCATGCTGATTGGATAATTATAGAAATAGACTGACTGACTGACTGACTGACTGACCAAACCATCCATCCAAAAATCCTTCTCTGGATTTTGCAAAAGTAACATTTGGTACATTACATTAGGTAATATTCAGTAATATTTAACAGTGTTTCACAGGGATTCCTGACCAGTGTTTAAAAAGGTTGAACAGATGGTCTTAGCTGATACAGCAAGATAGGAGTTTTACTATTGTTAACATACAGGTGCCACATCAAATATATTAAAAGAAAGCAACAAAGACTTGCGATATTTTTAAAAATAACAAATTTACTATAGCATAATACACTGGCATAGGCTATAATAAAGTTTGAAATATTTGGAATTATAGTATAAACTTTAACAAGCTTTAATAAATTTACTGTTCTGGTAACAGATTAAAACAGCTACATGTCTGGAGAGTATTTTGTACAAGCACAGAAAATTGGTTTTAAAAAGAAAATATGCATTGTAAAATTGTGTAGCCATTCTATAAATTGAGTTTATTTCCCTCATGACAGCTTTGGCTTCACTGCCTGAATTCAAAATATATTTTATTACAAAATGTTACTGTTTAGCAATGAAGATTGCAAATAGCTGAAGAATAACAAGCAAAGGAAGTGCATTTGGCACAATTCCATAAGTATAGCAATAAAATCATTTTAATATGTTTTAAACCTAAATTATGACTATAATAATTGAATCTAATAAATTGAATGTTTCAGGGCACCTAGCTTTGTTGAATTATTGTGGTTATCCTACATGATAACTTCAAAATTTGTATCACAATAAGACAAGGAATTCTTACCATTATTTGACAAGTCTCACAAACATCAATATTACTTTCTTTATAATACACTGTCATTTCCTCTCTTTTATTCTTACCCTTATGGAATAGCATAATGTGGAAAAAATGAATAAATGTTTTATCACAAGGCCTTCTTTCTTCAAAACTTTTAAAAGTGGGTTTAAGACAGTTTTGATCACTTAACAATTCTATTTAAATATATTTGCATAAACATCTTAGACTATAAAATGTCATAGGCCTGAATAACTGAAAACAGAAAGAATTTTAAATTGCTTTGAGCACGAACCTTTGGTTATTATGTGATCTATAAACAGTATTCCCCTTACAAAGCCTCAATTTTTAGTCTGAACAAACACTTTCTACTGCTATTTCATCAATATATATAACATTCTGTAATTCATAATCACAATAGTAGTTCTATAATTTGTTCTTGCAATTTGATCCTGGAATGTGCTAAAAAAAGAGGCATAGTACCTTTAGCCAGTTTTCAAGTCTGCATTTGCATTAAGGAAAATACTAATTCTCCATTTTCTGCATGTTGTTATACCCAACTATGGTTTCCTTTTCTTACATATTTTACAAAAGTGGCAAACATGGAATTCTATGTTGGGCATGGAATAGTATTTTTGTCCTTTTCAGAGAATTTGTGTATGTCCAACACACACCATGTTTGTCATTTTTTCAGGGATATCTGAGTTGTTATAATGTATAACTTTTCCATGCCATTTTGCTCATATCAGAAGTATTAGGTCAGATGAGAAAAAGCTCTCATACTATTGTCCTTTCATGTCAACTTTGCTCTAAGAAGTAAAATTGGAATTGGAGACATATTATTTGGATTCTGACATAACCAGGGGTTTCTCAGATTATCACAACATCATAGACACACCTTTACAACTTGTGGGTTCTTATTTTCTAGCCTAGTGTCTTAACCACTATATCAAACTGTCTCTCATCCACACACTATTTCAAATCAAATGAAATGCTGGAATTCATTGCTACATAGTGACATCTTAGAGTTGCATATCAACTATGGCGAATTTGTTAATGTACTAAAAAGAACAAACTTTATAGTGCAAAGGGCAAAGTCTTAAGAAAACATTCAATAGCGGCTTTACAAACATAGCAAACATCCAATTAAATGAATATATACATTCTATATTTATGGCTTTAACAGGTGTTCACATTTTAGGCACATATGGTGACAGTGGTTGTGTATCTTTCCTTTCCTTCTATTTCTAATCAAATTTTGTATCCCTTAAAATTTGCAAAATTAAGTATCTGTTCACCAGTTAAATTACAGGTAGCCCTTGCTTAATGACAGTTACTGAGACTCCAGTTTCCATCTCTAAGCAAAGTAGTCATAAAGTATAATGTCATGTGACCACATTAATTATCAATGACAATCCTGGTTGTCCCCCCTGCAATTGTTACACAAGAACTGCAGGTGATTAAGTGAGGGCCTCCTTGCAACTTCCTGCTGGTTTCCAACGAAGTCACTGGGGAAGCCATGAGGAAGTTGCAAATCCTGAGCAACTTGCAAGAAGACTGACAGGTGGGTAAGTGGCCTCAGTGGCATGAGCACAGCCAGGTGAGGATGGCTGCTGCTGGGTGTGAGAAGGCAAAGAGGTGGCTACCGTGGCACTGCTGGGTGAGTGAATTCTATGGAGCGTGGGTGGGAAGTGCTGTGGGTGGACTGTACTACAGAGCATAAGATTTCCAGGATCTCATATTATGTAGCTAGGTTGCTTGGGAGCAAAAGCAGTGGGAGCAGCTTACTGGAGTGAATTGTTATCTTCCCTACTGGCTTCCCCACTGACGTTCTTTGTGGGAAGCTGGTAAGGAAGCTCACAAATGGCAATCATGTGACTATAGGATTCTGTATCCATCCTAAGTGCAAGCTGGTGACAAAGTGCCCGAATTGTGATCACCTGACCGTGGGAGTGCTGGGATAGCTGAAATTTTGAGAACCAATCATAAGTACCCCTTGTTCAGCGCCATCATAACTTTGAATGGTCACTGAATGACTGATCATTAACCAAGGACTATTTCTATCTTATAATAATGTCATTGCTGGTCAAGAGATTTCTTCAGTAGAAATCACTGAGTGGAGATGAGTGGCTCTCCTGTCTGATGAAATCCCATTTTACATATTCTTCATTGTACATCTCTTATGTGCAAATAGGAAATACAATATTTTATAAACTTCAAGTTTGGGGTATCATTTGATTCAAAATGTTTCCCAGCCTTCTTTTTCCCAAGGTCCTGAAAAAAGAGCGCATGCATTTTTTTTTTAGTTTAGCTCATATCTCCTAAAATAAAAATGAAGGTAATTTGTTGAAGGTACAAAACTGAAATATTATGTAAATATATCTGCTACATGTAAGAGATCTGGCTAGCCTGTTTACCTCTCCTGCTACATTTAACTAAAGCCTTGGAGAATCAGTTAAAATAGAGACTAGATGAAGGCAGTTTCACTGTCCTTTATGCAATGCAGGATAGAAATGGATAAACTAGATGCTCATCTGCAAGGAAATTATATTACTTCATACTCTTATAAAAGTTTTTTGATTTAGGGTTAGGGTTTACTGAACAAAGCTACCCTCAAAAAAAAAAACCTCTGCATTTTTTTCTGCTTTCTGTTTAGCAACTAAAAAACCCAAACCTCTGGATGAAGCCATAGTCATAAAATTCAGATAACCTATTTATTAAACTACCTGTATCACAGAAAAATAAAAAAATAAATTCATACCAAATAATTTTCTTCTAGAAAAAAACATACATTGATTAAATAACAAATATTAATTTTCTTGATGGGTAGCAGGGTTTTTTACATAAGTTCACTAGAATAAAGCCTTTTATATAATAAACGGTTCGATTCTCTATTCTCTATATTCTCTATTAGAAATGACACATTAAACTCTCAACCTATTCCAATGGCTTTCACCAGAAAATAATTTCTGCTGTTGAAGGAGATATTTAAAAATGTAAGAGTGATGATCTTTAGCAAGGTACAGGCAGTAAAGGCAGAAAAGACTGCAGGGAAAGTGCAGTTTTACATTTCTCTGCATATATTTGTCATTATAACTTGATATAATGATCTAGTAAATTCAAAATGTTTTATCTTTTCTTTTTAATCAAGCTGGCTATCTGAAGATAAGGTCTATTACACCAGCACCAAAAGGATAGAAAAACAATTAAGAAGAATGACATAATATTGCTCTTTCACTGCCTCCTTATGCCTCAACATAAAGGCATACAGGTAATCCTTGATCTACGACCACAATTGAACACAGAATTATGATCATTAGTCGTGATCATTAAGCGGGTCACCATGAGACCATGCCCAATTTTATGACTTTTTTGTGGTGGTTGTTTAATGGGCATTTTTTTTTTGCCAGTAACTGGAAGAAAACACCAGAAACCAACAAAAAAATATATACAATCACGATCATGTAATGTGAACTGCAAATGGCCTTAAAGATGAATTAGTTGCCAAGTCCCCAAAATGTGATTATGTGACTACATGGAGTCTCTCAGTCATAACTTTTAATGGTTGCTAACTGACCAGTTGTTAAGTGAGGACTACCTATAGTCTTCCAAGATGCCCACATTTCTTTCAAAACATCACTACGTCAGACCTGAATACATATTCATGAATTTTCACTATGTCTCCATTGGTTTTTCCTCATTGGCCCTTCCTTCGTCACAGGATAAACATGTCCAGGTGGCATCTCTTTTCTCTACTGTGTTCCAATTACATTGCCTTCTTTTCATCCCCAGCCCCCAAATCAGTGGTGAAATTCAATTTTTTTTACTACTGGTTCTGTGGGCGTGGCTTGGTGGGGGTGATGTGGCTTGATGGGCGTGGCAGGGGAAGGATACTGCAAAATCTTCATTCCTACCCCACTCCAGGTGGTATTTGCTGGTTCTCCAAACTACTCAAAATTTCATGACAACATACTGTATGAGTGAAGGATGGAAGGACAATACTCAGCAGTATGGAATGGCCCTCTGGCCTCCATGTAAACAAACACTTTCAACAGTTTATTACGAACAATTATACACAGGTGGTCCTTCTTTAGTGACTGCCCGATTTAATGGCCATTCAAAGTTATGATGGTGCTAAAAAAAACACTTAGAAACCACTCCTCTCATTTATGACTTTTGAAGCATCTCTCTGCTTTTATATTCAGTTGGTTATTTACCCCATATCCATGCCCTTTCCATGATGTCCCAATGCCTGGAGGCGGTATGAATCTAGATGAGTAGAAGCAGACTTAAACTCAACCCGTCCAAGACTGAGTGGCTGTGGCTGCCGGCATCTCAGGATCTAGATCCCCCATCGTTTACGATGGGAGGGCAGCTCCTTGCTCCCTCAGATAAGGTGCGCAACCTTGGAGTCTTCCTGGATTCATGGCTGTCTCTTGAAGATCATGTGAAGGCTGTGACCAGGGGGGGCTTTCGCCCAGGTTTGCCTGGTGCGACAGTTGTGCCCTTACCTAGACCAGGATGCCCTCTGCACAGTCATTCATGCCCTGGTCACCTTGCGCTTGGACTACTGCAACTCCCTCTACATGGGGCTGCCTTTGAGGTATACCCGGAGACTCCAGTTAGTCCAAAATGCAGCCGCGCGGGTAGTTACGGGAGCTTCCCGTTACTCCCGTGTGACACTTCTCCTGTGCGAGCTGCACTGACTACCGGTAGTTCTCCAGGTGCGCTTCAAGGTGCTGGTATTAACTATAAAGCCCTATATGGCATTGGCCCAGGGTACTTGCAGGACCACCTTCTGTCTTCATCCCACCTCCCTGTGCGCTCGCATAGGGCTGCACTCCTCAGGGTGCCGTCAGCCAGACATTGTCGGCTGGCGGCGCCCAGAGCAAGGGCATTCTCTGTGAGCGCACCAACCCTCTGGAATACATTACCCACTGACCTCCGGACAGCCCCTGATCTCCGTTCCTTTCACCGTGATCTAAAGATGTGGCTTTTTAACCAGCTAGGCTGATGTGATGAAATTCTCATTGATTGTTTTAATTTACTATTTTAATTATTTTAAATTTTTATATTGCTTGGGGTTTTAATTTATTTAAATTGC
>JANHFM010002840.1:60185-74086 GCA_032468115.1 Grayia smithii
ATGGTCTTAGGCGACCCCTGTGAAAGGGTCATTTGACCCTCAAAGGGGTCCCGACCCACAGGTTGAGAACCACTGCTCTATGGGCTTCTCAAATAAATAAGGAAAGGTTCTTTCAATGGTAGCACTATCTTTTCTGTGTGAGATACTGCTCAAATACAGCCATGCAACATGTATTTTTTAAATCCAATTTGTGTATGTATGTGTGTTGGGTAAAATGAACTTTTTTTAAAAATTACTTTTTCTTTATTTGGCAAAGTCTTGATTTTCTCAACCTTTCATTCACTTTATCTTTACCACTTTCCTTTTCTGTTTCATGTTTCATATACTTTTAATATGCTCTTAACCTTTTGGTAAATGTCTCTGAGAACTGGTGGCAAGAAGGAATGAATATATATAATATTAAAATGTACATCTGAAGCAGCATTTTTGCACAGTAAAACTGCATTCACATATTTAGCTGCAGTGTTACCTGCACTTCTATCCAAGTTGTTTATCTGGATGTTTTAAAATCTCCAATTAGTCACAAATAAATATTTATGTATTCTTGGAAACAAACCTACTTCCTTAGATAAATGTTTTTGCTAACTCCCTCTAGCAGAAAAAAAAAAAGTGTTTTTTCTGCAATGCTGCATAGCCAGCTATTTTTCCACTCATTTTATTTTTACAGAGTTGCCTTTACAGGTATCTACAAGCAGTAGGAACAACCACAAATGCAACCTTAAGTTTGTGTGTGCAATTCCCAGATATATGATATTTTCTTTTCCATTTATGACATTTCTAACCCAGTTTCATTTTGATACACTTTTTGGAGAATGGAGGGGTGTCACCTGAAAACTCATTTCAACATTCATATAAGTTTATTGACCATCTTGATCTGCTGCTGTTTTTTATTTATTTATTTATGGCATATGCAGAGGTCACACAATCATGGATATGCAACACTAATAAAATGCATTATATATACAAACACAGATATAAGTTTAAGTAGAACATCAGAGGGATATGGATACCGATCAATGGTGGGTTGCTCCTGGTTTGGGCCAGTTCACGCGATCTGGTAGTGGTGACGCTGTGGTTGGAACTGATTCCTGGATATGCTGATGCAATGGCATGAAGGTGGATCCCCAAAAGAGAAGGATTCTGCAGTCCAGAGGAGTAAGAGGCAACTCAGCCCAGATATTCTGTCTGAGTAAAGGAGGTTGAAGACAGTCCCTCCTCCCTAACTATTCACTGTTGAAAATATTGTGAAAGCCAATAATAGACTCCTCAGTCTGACTAGATTTCTATATCAGTCTACACCTGTGAAACACTAAAGAACTCCAATTCCCATGGGTCATTTCAATTTGAGGCATGACATCTGCTCCAATGAAAATCTGAAGAGCACCAGAATGCCCTTGAAAACAGCTTGAAGAATGTTGTCCCAAAGGTGCTTTTTTCAAGCACCTTGTTTGACTGAAGAAGCTTCTTGGATGAGAACAAAATGTCTTCAAAGAAAAACCAGAAAGTCCAGTTGCCTCTTGAAAAAAGCATCTTTGGGACAACCATGATCTGGATGACTGAGAATTGCCAGAGACACTTGAAGAAGATTGCTGCAAGATGCTAACCAAAGGCCATGGATAGGTGTGCATGACCTCTTTCTGTTTTATTAGCGGTTCATGTCCAGAATTCCAGAATTTCAGATCAGAAGTTGAAGTTGAGAATTGCTTTTTGGCAAAAATGTTGTAAAATGCAGTCACATGACTGTAGGACAATGCAAACAGCCATAAATGTAGGCCGATTGGGGAGCATCCATCGTGTGATAATGTAAGCTTTAGGATGCAACCATTGGAACTTTGGAACAGGGTAATACTTTATGTACCTTTGAGGGGGTCTATTGTAAATGTAAAAGGGACACGGTGGCTCAGTGGCTAAGACACTGAGCTGGTCAATTGAAAGGTCAGCAGTTCAGCAGATCGAATCCCTAGTGCCACATAACGGGGTGAGCTCCTGTTACTTGTCCCAGAGTCTGCCAAAAGCACGTAAAAATTTAATATTTAATATGTAATTTAATATTTAAAAATTTAAAAATGCAAGTAGAAAAATAGGCACCACTTTTGGTGGGAAGGTAACAGTGTTCCATGTGCCTTTGGCATTTAGTCATGCCAGCCACATGACCACAGAGATGTCTTCAGACAGCGCTGGCTGGCTCTTCGGCTTTGAAATGGAGATGAGCACCTCCCCCTAGAGTCGGGAACGACTAGCACATATGTGCAAGGGAAACCTTTACCTTTACCTATCTAAGGCTTAATCTAAGTTGGTAGATAATCATTTGATACTTAAACAACTGTTAAAGAAAATTTATGAGATAAATAGCTCACTGTGTTATCTAAATATGGTCACTGAATCAATTAGTTACATATAACTGAAACCTAAAATTAGGATATACGGTATACTACAGTCATGTAGACAGACCTTAAAATTCAAAAGCAAGTTGCCACCATATTGTAATTTTAATATTATATAACAATAAAAATATCAAATACATAAATCAAATACATAAATCCTGTCAGTCATATTTAATCTTACATTGATTTAAATATTATTTTAATATATTAATATCTATAAAGTATACATTACATTTAATACTATTTTTTCTGAATCTGCTGGGAATGCATGCCACTAAATATAAGCCTCAACTCAGCAAAAGTTGCTCATCCATGATCTTGACCATCACTGAGGAGGAAATGCCCTTTGATGCTACTAACGCAATGTTAGTTGACTATGGAAAAGTTTGGAAATATATTGGAATTCAACCATTTGATATATTATCTTATCTGTTTTGCAAAAAAAATTATCGTATTTCTTGTTTGCTTAAAACAAACTCTATTCTATAATAAGAACTCTGCTTTAGGAACAAATACTGTCAATTAGCTCAGCTTGGATATTCTTCAAGAAGTAAAATCATGATCATTGGTTCGCCTTTTTTTGAATAATTTGCACAGCCCTATTTTTCAGGTAAAACTAATTTTTAAAAAACCCTATGAAATGGCACAGTCATGAAAATGATGTGATGACAATTGAATTTAGTTAAATAATCAAAACTCAACAACTGAATCAATATTCAGTTGTTGTTGTTATACATAGTATAGCCTGTGATTTACTGTAGGAATGCACTCACTTCCTTAGGAGAAAGAGAAATAACTCTTCTCCAGAAATTTAAAATTATAAATGTTTGTTCAAACAACATATTCTTCTGATGCCTCGGGAAGAGAATTATCTTCTGAAGAGTCCCAAAATATTTCTACAAACATTTTTAAATTGAAAAGATCTGAAATTGTGTATATTGTACAGAAAACCAATAATAAAATTAAACAGTAGCTGCAAAAAAAGTAAATATTGAGGCAACTATAAAAGTAGTGTAAGCAATTTTGTTTTTGATGCATATAAATGCAACTACGCAGAAAACAAGAAACATTAAAATCAACTACTTCTTTAAATGAGCTCATCTGCTTATCTCATATTTTATTATAATTAGCCCTGAAAACATAAAAGAACTGATGTGCGAGCTACAAACATTAATTTATTATTTGGCTTATTTAACTGTATAGGTTAGTGAAGTATGAACCCAACTAAGCCTACATGGATACAGCTGTACTGTTTATGATTGCCCTAGCAGGGAAGGAAATGTCAAGACAATAAAAAATATTGCCAATAATGTCTACACACAGTGAATTTGTGCATTCTCTGGGCAATTATTGGCTCACATATTTTGCTTAAACCGGCCCACAGATATTCAACTTCCTGTTGAATTCAGGGCAGCCATACAAGTGGTATGCCAATATACAAAAATAACAATCAGATCCACAATCCCCTGTGATTCTGCAGACTGCTTCATTTATATGATATTCTTTGATGCATGAGATGTTGCTTTTTATGAGATGGAATCCTTATCCTAAAATACACATTATATCAGCTATGCTAATTATAAGTAAACTGCACTGAACGTGCCGTAGTGATTTGTTAGAGGATAAGGTGACCCTAGAAATAAAGCCTTATCCTTGGATTGTCATATTCCTGGCTATTCGAGCAGGAGTATCTTCTGAACATGCAGCATATGCATGCCAAGGTGACTTCTGGAGGACCTCAAGGCTGCCTTGCCAAGCTTTCAATCAGCTGCTTCGTGGCTTCAAGGAGTAGATCCAAAAGATGCTGCACTTCCCTTGAAAAATGCTAAATCTAATAAAATTAGATTCTTCGCCTATTTCAGCTTGCAGGGATCAAAAGGAGAGAACAGTACTGTCTTGAAAAAGATAAAAATAATAACTATTTCATAATGTTTTGCCTTGGCTGGCATGATTGGAGAGCTGTGAAAATCACACCATTGTTTTCTCCAGGGCCAGGCAATATTGTCATATAGGTAGATGATGATGAAGTCATTTGCTTAGAATAAGACCAACTGGATTTGTCATTCAAAAAGGAATATTGTAATAATCCCTTTGAGAAAGACGTAACAATCTCAACAAAAGCATAATAGGTAGAACATCAATGTTGTATAATTTTGAGAAACAGAGAGAGAAAATGTCCTTATCTGATAGGGCTAGGAAATTCATATTGCTCCTGAATGAAATAGTGTCATTTGAAAGCACAAGCTAGATTTCCTTATATAGTATAAAATAGCTCAGAAAGCCCTAATAATTATTCTGTCCGGGTGTTTCAGATCAAACAGATTTTGGACAGCTATCAAAATGCAGCCTCCTGGAAGCTTTTATTGTAATTAAATTCATTAAGTGAAGATATTAATAGAAAATGTAATTTGTCGTATTTCAGAAAACTGAAGAGCTGAACTGAAAAACAAAGAGCTTTTTAAACTGATAAGTAGGTGGCCTGACCCAGCAATTCTACTTTTACAGAAATTCTTTATGTATTAAATAAATACATTGGAATCTGTGTAGATTGCTTAAAAAAAAGAGCATTAAAAATACCAAAGAACAATAAGAACTTACTACTTGGGCTTAAATTTTTATGCTTGTAGTACTATTCTGAATAACTTGATGATGAAAAGTGACAGACAATGAATTTCCTGGTAAATTATTATGACGATGTTTCTTCTGAGCATGGAAGAATGAAATGTGTTTTCAGACATGTATTAGGAAAGTAGTGTAATGTGATTTGCTGTACTGTAGCAAAGAAATATGTTACTGTACTTTTTAATCTGACTATATTGACATGTGATCTGCTATAATATATACTGCTTAAAAGTCAAAGATAATAAAACTGTCATATATTAGTTTACAGTTCTTTTGTTTGTTCTTTGCTCCAGCTGGCAAAGCATCGATTTTGGCTGCATTTATATCCACATCCATATTTAAAACAAAGTTTGTGCAGCTTTGTTTTAAAACTCTTGGTTCACACAGAGTGTAAATTATAGCTATTATAGGGGGCTTAGAAAGACGTCTTAGGTTGTTTTGTAAAATTTTGTAAAGTAAAATTTTTAAATATTTTCCCATTGGGCTTCAAAGCCCTGAATCCTTGGTTCACTCCATCAAGCTGATATTATAATTAGACAGATATCTCAACTACTATGGTAACCAACCATCTATCTGAAGAACAATGCTCCTTTGCTTGAGCTGCTTCCGTTGACAGAGGTATATCATATCACACAGTTTTTCATTTTCCCATTCCTACTGGAGTTCCTAACCTTTTCCTCAGCTTTTTCTAATAAATAGGACCATACACAGAAATGTGATACTGAAAAAAAATCATTGCTCACTTCTTTATTGTTAAAATCTGCTAGGGCCAAATTCTTAAATCATCTAGCTTTTACAAAATTATGGACCACAATTGCTTTCTAAATAAATTCTTAAAGAATGAACACTGATTTTTTTCAAAGAAAGAAGACCCATTAATATTTCTTAATAAAGCTATTTTTGTGTGTGTGTGTCTGCTCAAACATTCTGGTAGTGATTATTAAAGCTCTTTAGTCAAACATCCAGCTGTATTAAAACAATAATCCCTTATATTTTTAATTGAATAGCCATTGTTCTCACATTATTTCTGCAGTGACTTTGCAGAAGTTTGCCCTTTCTCAATGTTAATTTCAGTGACAAAAGAATTGACTGTAAATCATTTTAACTATAGCACAGTCACAGTTTAAATCCTGTTTTTATTACTGTTGGATTTTAATACAACCCTGTGGATAGGATGGGATGGGATGGGATGGGATGGGATGGGATAGGATAGGATACATGTTCTCAAACAGTTAGGATCACTCCCTAGTTTACGTGAGTGGAGAGCCAATAATATGTGAGTAAATATAATTTTCCAAAAATTGTTAGAGATATCCAAAAAATTGGCATAAGTTGACAGCTATAAGTCTGTAACCAATTTTTTTCTTGTGGATATTGCAGCAACACAGAATTTTGCCACTGCATGCATTATACTCAGGTTTGAGTCCTGGAGGAGAAAGCCTACATACAAATTGTCTGCCCTCCCTGACAATCTCTCTAATAAGGGGAGAATATACACTGACCTATAAACTCTGTATAACTCACAGTACAATAAAACATGTGAGATATCTTCGATTTCTCCTTTACTACATATGCATACCTGCTATTGGTTTTGTCTTATACCTGTTTTTATTACAGTTGGATTTTAACACAACCCTGAGAAAACTGTGCATATTTAGGGCAGGGGTGGGTTCTACCCATCTTCACTACCAGTTCTCTTTGTGCACGTGCGTGCATGCGCGCGCGCAAAATTTGCGCACGTGCGCGAGCAAAGCAAGCACGCGCGCGTAAACCACGCTACCGCGCATGCGCAAAAACTTTAATTTGTGAAAAATCGCCAAAAAAGTGCTCTGCGCATGCGCAGAGAGCTAATT
The DNA here is from genome assembly GCA_032468115.1 of Grayia smithii. Taxonomy (NCBI): domain Eukaryota; kingdom Metazoa; phylum Chordata; class Lepidosauria; order Squamata; family Grayiidae; genus Grayia; species Grayia smithii. The sequence continues at coordinate 67,045 of JANHFM010002840.1, forward strand.
TCAGCAATTTTTCCCAAAAAAGGTGAGTTGGGGCGCGTGGGTGGGCCTGGGTCCGGGACGCTGCGAACCGGTTCGGTGACGTCACAGCGTCACCGCTACCTACTCGTGCGAACCGGACCGAACCAGGAGCAACCCACCACTGCACCAGAACCATCCCTTCTTATTTATTGTTTGGTTCTGCTGCAGTTTCTGGAGGCAATTTACACCAGAAAGTGAAATGTAATCTTAAACGCTCACTTACAGAAGCAATCTGCAAAGTTTTTAAAGGATCATTTGCACACAAATGGTGTACACATTGTGTACTTTAGACTTTGAAGCAAACTTTCCAACAAAGAAGTATCTTTTCAGATTACAGATATGGACTTCGATATTCCAGGAAAATATGTGTCCTTGTAACTAGATGTTAAATGGAAAAATACTTGTTCTGTCTTTTGCAGTACCTATTAATATTGTTATATATCACAGATCTTTGTGAAATATTGGGCAACCTAAAATGACTAAGAAAGTGAATTATAAACTCATTATAAATTGGTTAACTGGGTCATCATAATAAAGTATTTTTGATCAATTGTTGTAAGGATTATTTATTTATTTGTTTAAATTTCAATTGATAATGTCTGCTCATCTCATTATGAAGTAAACTTTTGAAAGCAGTATAAAAATCTTAAATATAAAATTCTAGAATTTCCCAGTTTATTTATTCTTATTACACTTGGTTTCTCTCTTATAGAAGGTACTGGTTACTTTCCCATTATCTAAACTGTCCTTTTCCAGACTGGCACTTCTGCCCAGGTACATATATTGATTATGCTATTTAAGGATTATAAATATTTAATTTCAGCATTTCTGGACAGCAACAGGTGTAGGACCAGAAATTCTAAAAGTATTGTGATGACTGATGTCACAAAATGGTTACTCAACTGGCATGGCCAATGACAAAGATTTCACAGTAAAATGTGAATTTATTTCCCATCAAATTCAAATCTTTATTGTCAGAGTACAACATGTGTACACTGAGATTGGCTGAGCCTCCCTTCGTGCACCCTCCCAACTCAATACAACTCACAGTGAAAGACAGTAAAAGAAAAATCCCTAACCCAGTCAATCCTACTAACAAGCGCACAATCCTACTGCACCATGTGAACTTATGCCGGTCCCACAAGTCAGTTGTATTATGTTGTTGCAAAGTTATTTTCCATTCGGAAGTCTGACAGCCCATGGATAAAAACTGTTCTTCAGCCTATTTGTGCAGCTGCCTATGCTTCTAGATCTCCTTCCCGACAGCAGGAGAATAAAGAAGTGTTGACCCGGGTGTGAGTTCTCCCTGAGGATTTTCCTCACTCTTTTAAGGCAGTGAGCCCTAGTGATGTCATCTAGTGATATCAGGGGACAGCCCACGATGTTTTGTGCTGTGCTCACCACCCTCTGTAATGTCTTTCTATTCGGGGCAGTAAAGCTAGCATGCCACACTGTGAGTGAGGACGCTTTCTATTGTGGACTGGTAAAAGGAGGTCATCTGTTGTTGTTCCACTTTGTTTTTTCACAAGACCTTGAGGAAGTGGAGTCTCTGTTGGGCCTTTCTGGCCACCTGGATTGTGTTGATTTTCCAGGTGAGATCTTCACCATGATCCTTTATATTCTCTATATGTCTTCTTCAACTCCTACATACTTTGTTATTGTCTTTTATCTTATTAATTCACTGGGCTGTGGCTGGTAGGGCTATAGTGCTTCAGAATTTGAGTGAGTGATACTGCTCTCTGCTGTTCATTAAAGCAGTCAATCTTTTTTCAGACTTTATTTTCTGCTTTAAAGAATCCAATAATTGTGATGCTTAAAGCAGTAATATGTTTTTTTCAGGTACAAAGGACAAACAATGTAACCTTTATTGAAGAGCTGCTATACTTAACCTTGTGTGAACTCCAATCTTCTGAATAAATTTGTTTTTTTTATTATATTCCTCCCCTGTTACAATATGATGAACTTAGTGGCTTATAAAGTGTGCCATATAATAAAGGACACTGGATATTAGTTATCTAAAATATTTAGATCCAGGAGCGGTTTCTTCAAAAGGAAACATTCTATAAACCAGTTTTTAGTTTGTAGAGCCAGTTTGCTCTTGTGGTCTTAAGGTGTCAGACTAGAAAGTAGGAGTCTGTGAGTTCAAGTCCCACCTTAGCCATGAAAGCCAGTTGGATGATACTGGCCCAGTTACTTTCCATCAGCTCAACTCGCTTCACAGGGTTATATGTTGTGGAGAAAAGAGGAGGAAAGAATGTTGGCTATGTCCACCATAATGAGTTATTTGTAAAAATAATAAAGGATACAAATAAATAAACATATAAAGCCTCCTTTGAGAATGTAATTGTAATTCCCCTTGTGCAAGAGGTTAACAATCTTCTCAATCCAACTGGTTACCTCATCACCTCCTAAATGCAACAGCTAGAGAAGGCAAGGGTGGAAGAACAGGTTACAGAAGACAACTTACCTATTTCTTGGTGCTGGCAGCCCAAAAGGAATCTCAGATAATATAGTTAGATAGTGCCCTACTCACCACTATGGAATCTTCCCATAGAAATAAAACTTTAAAAAATTGAACAACTTTATCAGCAAAATTCTGTGCAGTTTGGTCACAGAAGTTTACATCCAAACCATTCCCCCAAATGTAAGTTGATTACCTTAAACAAACTTTTTGGATGATGACATTGCCAGTACAATGAAGTAATTTCAGAAGTGCTGCTCTATTGGGCATCCCCTATTATAATTAACAAGTAAAATGGCAGTATTAGAAATATTCAGTCCTGAGACAATAGTCAAAATAAAATATTGAATTATTTGTAATAAAAGTCTGAAATTTAAAATAAGCTGGGATTTGATGTACCAGTTATCCATAAATATATTTGTACCTGCCATAATTGCACTATCAATCCTTGCCTAAGTTATATGGCTGTGAATGTTTTAGTCTAATGTCTTGGAAGGACATGTGTCTATGACTTGTCTCTTTCTCTGAAAAGTTCATTTACAAAGTATAAGCCTATGAATATTAAAGAACTAGGAAAATAAAAAGAAATAAACATGTTGCACACTTTCTTAATCTTATTTTAAGAAGAAGGAGGTGGAACTACTAGGTGGAAATTTTTTTACAAGCCGGACTGGTGGTTTCAAACTCCCATCAGGTATTTAAGATTCAAGGCTAGCTGTGTGCTCTCAGTAAATGACGATCAAAGAAACAAGCTTTTTTTTATCCTATGTTTTTTCTTTTAAGTTGATATGTCAGTTTTAAAAATCTTATCATCTCAACATCTGTGACTTTTAAATCAAAGTCAAATGTTGTCATCAAAAAGGACAGACTTTTGTTTTCTTCCAAATACCATCAGTGCTTTCTGTATATTATATTGATTTTTAAAAAGTATGTGCTTTTTCTTGAGATATCTCCAGGCACTAATGTTAACTGGCATTCCTTTTAGTCTGTAGATTCCAGAACATTAGATAGGATGCTTGCTGTAAGGTCCCTTCCCACTAGTGGATACATTCATGTTCCTCCTCCTCCTTGTAAAGGATGGGATAGTGTGTGGTTTGTTGGATCCAGGAAATGTCAATGCCTTAATTCAGACTTCAGGCTATCTTCAAAGGCTATTTTTTTCAAGCTGCATAAATAGAGGGATAGAATCAAGATCACATGAAGTGTTAATACCACTTTATAATGCCTTGGTAAGGCCACACTTGGAATATTGCATCCAGTTTTGGTCGCTGTAAAAAGATGTTGAGACTCTAGAAAAAGTGCAGAGAAGAGCAACAAAGATGATTAGGGGACTGGAGGCTAAAACATAAGAAGAACAGTTGCTGGAATTGTGTATGTCTAGTTTAATGAAAAGAAGTATTAGGGGAGACATGATAGCAGTGTTTCAATATCTCAGGGTTGCCACAAAGAAGGGGGAGTCAAGCTATTCTCCAAAGCATCTGAGGGAAGGACAAAATGCAATGGATGGAAACAAAGCAAGGAAAGGGGCAACCTAGAACTAAAGAGAAATTTCCTGAGGGTGAGAACAATAAACCAGTGGAATTACTTGCCTTTAGAAGTTGTGCTCCAACACTAAACGTTTTTAAAAAGAGATTGGACAACATTTGTCTGAAATGGTATAGGGTACCTGTCTGACCAATGGGTTCGAGTAGAAGACTACAAGACCTCCAAGGTCCCTTCCAACTCTGTTAGTCTATTATTCTGCTAAAGATGAGATGGAAGTCTGGGAGCTGAGCAAGCCTAGTCAATCTTGACTGGAACTGAATGGGGCAGCCAAGCCGCCATTGACTTCCACTGGAGAACTTGTTCACCGCAAGGCCTCAAAGTTAACTGTGGTCGGTTGATTAGACTGTCAATGCTTGATTTCATAGAGAGTTATGACAGGGAAAAGGTGTTTTATTTCCCAGCAAGGTCAAACACAGGTGTATCTTCATCTTACGCAAGGCAGTAAATTTCCATTGCTCACTAGTAGCAAAGTCCTTCCACAAATTTTAAAAGATCGAGAGGGTTACACTAATACATATTTGCAAGCTTGACAGGCTGGTGTTTGACCTAGGCTTCCCCAGCAGCACGAAGCCAAGTCCTCGTCCTGATAAACCCCTTTTGTTTAATTTACAGTGAATTCCTCTATAGTCTTTCCTATCCCACATTCTTTCAACATAATTCACAATTAATGACCTTTATCAGGCTTGTAGAATGACCAGGCCAGTGGTGGGTTGCTACCAGTTTGCCCCAGTCCCACCGGAAGTTATCAAATGGGTCATTTCCTGCCTCCAGAGGTCCTCTGGTGGGGGGGAGGCCCTTTTTGCCTTCTCCAAGCTCCTAGAAAGGCTCTGGAGCTTGGGGAGAGAGAAAAACGGGCCTTCCCCACCACCCCCAAGGCCCTCCAGAGTCAGGAAACAGTTTCCTTACTTCCAGTGGGCCCAGAATGCCTGAAAATCAGCTGGCCATCACGCATGCGTGCCGGAACTGAGCTGGCGTGCCCTCCAGTATGGCTACACATGCCACCTGTGGCACACGTGCCATAGGTTCGCCATCACGGTTATATGGGTTATCAATATCAGTACTTTAACTGTGAAAAGACAAATTGATATGACGTCTCACTTTCCACATAACCTGAAAATTATTATCCTTTGTTTTTATATCATCATCATGAGTTTTCATCGTAGTGAAAACTCACACCAAGGGGGAAGATATGAAGGCTGTTTATTCTATAAAATCTTCTCTGAGGATAACCTGTCCATGATCTCTTTGGATATTCACTTTTAAAGACCCACCTTCTGGAGCAAACTAAATTTCAATTTACATCATGTACTTTATCCTACCTCATTTCCCTAGACTGGAATTTCCAGACTTAGCATTCTAGATCTTCCTTACTAAACAGGAGAGGGGAAATCCTGATTATGATCAGGATTTTAACACCATCCCTGTTACCTCACAAAAAATAGGTTGAGATTGTTAGGAAAGGTTTGCTCCAAACCAGTTTTCCCTCAGTCAAGATCTCTCTAAATTCCAAGTCATCAGATTGTTCACCTAAAACAAGACAGTTGGTTGTGTATAAAGATAATTAATGTTTCCTTAATCGTCCCAAAAAGGTGCTTTTTCAAAAGGCAACTGGATTTCCTTTGTTTTTCCTTGAAAACGTTTTGCTTCTCATCCAAGAAGCTTCTTCAATCTTCAAGGAAAAACCAAGGAAGTCCAGTTGCCTCTTGAGAAAACACCTTCGGGACAACCATGACTGAGAATCTCCATAGATGTTTTACCCATTGGCTTTAAATTTACTATCTTCTTTTAACTCATAGACTAATAACAGTTCCATTAAAATTTAGGGTGTGTTTGTGTGTGTGTGAAATATAAGGAGAAAAAAAAGGAAGTTTGACTTGAAATAAATGCTAGATTGTCATTTTTTTCCCCCCTTCATAGGAAAATAAAGCTGATTTGTACCACGACTACGAGGTCTGGATATGATTGAGATGAAACATCTGTTAAAGGAGAATGGAAAAGAAACCCTCCTCCCCCCACACACACACACTAAAAATACATCTCTATTTTCCATCCCTTCTTCTCAAACTTAAAACATGTGATGAAATCCCTGAAGCTACTTCAGAACTATAAAAGTCACTTCAGTATTTGAAGCAAGTCAGAGAAATTCCACCATTCATGCTGAGTTTTTATGAAGAGCAGATTTTAAGAGGAGGGAGGGGGTATAGAAAGCTATAATCTGTCTAGGTAACAAAGGCTACCTTATTCTTTTGCTTGTTGAGTAAAACTGAGGGGTTTGGTTTGTGGGTTTTTTTTTTGCGGCTACCCGGAGAAAAATAAGGTTGAAACACACAATAAGGTCCCTGACAGATTTCAATGGTCTTTAAGCTAGGACCCCAAGCTGGCTGAAGCGCTTTCCTTCCCCGCACCCACTCACTCCTCTTTCGCTCTTTTCTGCCCCACACTTGCTGTTAGCATTATTTGTTACAGTTTCCCCCAAGAACAATGGGGTTGTTGTGTCTGAAAACATTCAGCCCTACCCCTACCCCGACCCCCGGGGGGGGGGGGGGGGCTTCCAGAATTTAACTAAGCCATATGAACGTTATGAAAAGACATTGGACGAAAAATTCTCTCCTCCAATTAATTCGTGCTTTTCCACCCCCATCCTCGAGGAGAGAAAAGAGGGCTCTATAAATGCACTCGTGCGTGCATGTAGACACCTCCCTCCCTGTTTTCGGAGATTCTTGACTTAGATTTTAAAAAACTCATCACTCAATCTTCCCCTCCCCTCCCCCCCAGACTAGAGAAGCTGGGTTTCTGTGGTCGTTTCTCAGAAATACATAGCGATGGAAGGTGATGTTCTGCTCACGACTCCAAATAAAAGAATCCTTAACAGAATAGCAATAGCACTTAGACCAGCGGTTCTCAACCTGTGGGTCGGGACCCCTTTGGGGTTGAACGACCCTTTCACAGGGGTCACCTAAGACCATCGGAAAACACATATTTCCAATGGTCTTAGGAACTGAGACACCGCTCCTCTAT
>JANHFM010002840.1:74186-92645 GCA_032468115.1 Grayia smithii
AGGGAGGGAGGGAGGGAGAGAGAGAGGGGGGGGGAGAGAGAGAGAGAGAGAGAGAGAAAATCAATCATATATGCTGCACCTGTATGTCTGGAGTGCTTGCAGTGGAGAAGAAGAAATCACTGCTCTATTACAGAACGTAAATCTGGATTTAGTCCAGAATCCTTCGATTTCTTTTGAGCTGGCAACTGTAATAATATGTAGCTACATTTCCATCTACATTAGTACATACATTTTTATATGAAGTATCTTATTTTGTTCTTTTTTGGATATTCCATTTTCTTTTTATCAATTAAACAAACTGGCATTTCACCTATTTATATCACATTGGACATTTCCACATTCCCTAACTGCTCAAAAGCTTTTTGAAGCTAACTTGCAAATTGTTTTCACTTCCTTCTGCCATAAAAGACTGAGAAAATGTAGAACAAAACAAAATCTTATTTTATGGCACCATCCAGAGCTACTACCGTACTGCTCTTGGAGGAAAATCCTCTCACCATCCCTGCACACAAAAGAAGAAAATAATAAATTGCTAGTACTCCCACCTTGCACATTTTTAATTCATGCTGTACGCGTCTGTTTAATCTTATGCAGAAAAGAAATCTGAGCAATTGCTACATTGCAAAACCACCAAGACATATTCCTTTTAAAAATGTGTGAAATAATAACAGGCAATTGAAGCCAAGTTCTCACCAATGGGATACCAAACTGTCCACAAGCCCTAAAATGATGAAACATTGCAAGAAAAAAAACATTTACTCCTTTTTCTGATCAACACATATAGAACTAGGAAGAAAAAATGATTTACTCTTATCCACAGCTGCCATTGGAAGACTGCAGAACTGTGCAGTGTTTCCAGACAACAAAGAACTACATATGCAAAGATGTTCCTAGTCTCCCACTTAACAAAACTACTATTTTACTGGTTAAAACAAATGGGAGGGAAAAAAAGTATCTGTGCAAATACAGTTCAAATGCAGTACTTGTTGAAATGCTGGTAAAAACTATTTCCAATATTCTGCAGTCAGCAGAATTAACCTGCAGTACTGCATTCTAACCACTGCGCGACCATGGTTCAAAGTTACAACACCGAAAAAAGTAACCTATTACTAGTTTTCACACTTACAATCATTGCAACATTCCCATGGTTACGTGATCAAAATTAAGGCAACTGGTATGTACTTATGATAGTTACACTGTCTCAGGATCATGTAATCACAATTTGTAACCTTCCTAGCTGGTTTTGACAAGGAAAGTCAGTGGGGAGGCCAAATTCGCTTAACAACCTCAGTGATTCACTTATCATCTATGGCAAAAAAGTTTGCAAAATGAGGCACAACTCACTTAATCTTGTTTAGCAATGGAAATTTTGGATTTAATTGTGGTCGTAAGTTGAAGTCTACCAGTATCCTCAAAATAATCATCCCATTGTAAGGGAAGTCTAACATTTTGTAAAGTTATTACTAAGGTCAGACTATATTTAGTATGACAGAACTGCCTTATTCTAGCTGAATTATGGGTAGCTAATTTACTGCTGATCCAGCAGCAAATGATCCAATAAGCAGATGGCTGTCCCAATTGCATTAAAGCAGCCTTCTTGGACAGCATTATGCCGCAAGATAGAATGATCTAAAAAACACTGGAGATCCTGTAAAGTGATGAATGGAGGCTAAGTTTTCCTGCTGCCGTTCCACAAAGAATCCATGGGTTTGTGTAAATGTTCTAGGTTTCCATCTCAACAAATGCTTCTACATTTGGACAGCACAGTCATAACATTAGGATAAGCAACCACAATCAATGCAAGACATTTTCAGATTATTTGGAACTTGATCCTGATCTAAACATCATAATAATCATTTGTTCTTTTTCAACAAGACGAAAACACAAGCTGTAAACTGTTCAGTGAAAAAGATTTTGTTACTTGTCCGGATCATTGCAGAGAGAATAAATTATGAATCTAATACATTTGGACATTTATTGGCATTTGAAAGCATGTGGTTTTATCGCCTCTTGCAATGCCGTGCAGAAAGGGTGGGGGGAAGCATGTTGAACAAATGACTTGGGTTATTTTAAATATGTTTTAAATATTTTAGTCATATGACCATAATTGTTTTCTGCTGGGTTTCTGTGGCAACTGCTTCCTAAGGGCTAATGGCCATTGTATTAAATGCAGCTTGTAAACAGTGTGTTGTTTAGACAGCAGAGGGAATCCATACAGTTAGGAATGGAAAGTATTCCTGCTCAGGCTTCAAGCAACAAAATGTTTACTACAGCATTTCTTTTTGCCTTCCAATAAAATGGAATTTGCATTAGATTTATAAGAGTTGTGATCAATATTATTTTATTTTGCGTATTTGTTTCAACTGCAAAGACCTTTATAATAAACAAAGATAATGTACTGTTATTCCTACAAGGTAGACCAGATTAAGAAACAGATGCCATGCAGATCTAAAGCTGTTTACTACTACAGTTATAATAAGAGACTCTTGCAAGACTCAATGAACTTCCCTTCCTCCCTCTTTTAGCTTCATGAGAATTAAAGTTGTGAGGGGGTATTTTTGTAAACCACATTCTTAACCTGGGCTCAAAACTCAGTTATCTGTTGTTGCCTTGGTAGCAGATCTTCCTTCTGTACTTCAAGGCCACGTTCTATACTCACTACATGTATTGAGACTGAAAGGCCATGAGTTACGTTACTCTCTAAAAATTATCATTCAGGCTATATTAAAGCTACCTAGAATTCACCTAGCAGAGAGATACTGATCCATTTTTCAGAATGCTCTAAATGGAGTAGATAGTATCTGGATAAGTTCCATATATATTACTATATTCAGTATGTCATCCTATTAACGTCCTTCCAGAGTGTTAGATACTTAAGTATTTAAAATACTTAAATACTTTGAATTTTTTTACATAAGCTATTTTATTTTTACTGTAATTTTTAGGCTAAGTATTGTCTGTACTATTTGCACTGGTTGTTCAACTAATACTTGTAAAATATGTCAGAGTGCACAACACTAGCACATTCCCCCAAAATTATTATCAAGGAAGCTGAATGAACAAGGTATCTACTATATATTGCCTGTCGGGAACTGAAAAACAATACCATATCTTGCACATGTTTATTATTATCCCAATGAAATAAAATGTATGGCACCCTACATTTCTGCATGGAGATAAAATACTATTAAATGTTGGATGTCTCCCATTACTTTAATGTGAGACATAACTGTTATTAACAGATGAAACAAAACTACTCCAAAATATTTCCTGTTTTAGTGATTGCAGAGAAAGAGAAGAAATTATTACTTTTATGCTATAAAAGATATTTTAAAAGCCTCTATTACATAAACTCTGGAGTATTGCAAAAGACTGGTTTTTTTAGACAGAGAAATAATTCAGAAATCATTACGTTGGCATGGATTTTTTTTTAAAGTGCCTTTGGCTTACATTTCAGTTTGAAATGTAAGCCAATGTAAGAGATTTTATAAGTAATTGGAAAGATAAATTTTAAAATTCTTAGCAACATTACTCAAAATAACCTCTCTTAATCACAATAATAATAGTAAAATGATCAAAACCTAATAGTAATAATATAATATAATAATTATAATAGATGAGTGAACAAGATTCAGGATGGTTTTATAATGATGTCATAAATACTTTATAACTAATTAAATACATTTTAAAATCATATTTGAGTAGCATCTTTGGTTCAATTATGAGTTGCCAGAAGACCAGAATACTCAAAGAAAGCATCTAATCCCATCTATTGGCCAATAAGTGTGTACATGCTTGTGTATGTGTGTAGATATTATTACCATCTAATACAATCTTAATGATCTCTTGATAGAAAACTGTAATGTAGGTGAGATATCTTTCTCATAGTCTGAATAAGGTACTGTTTAAAAGCTCTACTGAAGAATCTACTCTCTTGATTTAGGAAATCTATGTAAAAAATCAACAGGACTCAACTTTTAATTACTGAGAAAGGTGATTGAGAAGGAAGTAACCTTATACCCTTAAATGAAACTGTTGGGTTAAAAAAAGAACTATACAGAGATGCAACAAAGATGATCCGATAGTAGAATCACATTGACTGCAAAGTGATTTGGAACTTGGCCAAAGCCAGAAAGCAATAAAAAGAGCATTTTAAAATACACTTTATTTTAGCTTCTGCATTTATGGGTGTTATTTGTCACAGTAGCAGGTAACAAATTTTTCTCAAGAGGTGTGATTTAAATTGACAATATCCCTTATGAATTTCTGAGTTTTACTATGGCATATTTACTCTTTTCTTTTTTTCTTTTTCTTTGTTCAGAGGTATGCAGACCATCTGTGCCTCTAATATGTTGTTCTTAAATAGCCTCCAATATGTTTCAAATGCCCCTTTTTATCACTTTTGCAAACCTTCCATTTTTGTTAACTCTTTCATTTGCTGCCCTTGCAACCACCCTTAAAGATTACTTTAGGGACAGAGACAACAAGAACTTTAAAAAAAATCCAACTTCAATTTAGAAATTTCCAAATATTGCTAAGAAAGATGCTTTCTGAAATCCTCGACAGCAGGTAAGTCTCTGGAATTGCAAAACATGGTAGATTAGATTAAATGAAACTGGGTACTTTATGGTTCAGTTTGCTTTAAAAACTCAGACACTTGCTTGGTGAATACAGGCATCCTGTTAAGCCATACTATGATTGATTTGCCTAGGCATAACATGTTATGTTAACCTAGCAACCATGTTTTTGAATTAGGTTTATGAGGTTTAGTGTGTTGTGTGAAGTCAATGTGCTGCTAGACCTCAGCTACCTTTTCAAGTACTAGATTCCACTGTGAGGGAAAAAACAATAAAACAAGTAAAAATTAAAGGGAATTAATATGTCAGAAAAATCTACTTCTCTGACTTTTCTAATAAGCTTAAAATCAAAGAATGCTTGCTCTCTCTCTCTCTTTCTCTCTCTCTCTTTATTTCTTTCTCTCTCTGTAGGTAGGTAGATAGATAGATGATAGATGATAGATAGAAGATAGATAGATAGATAGATAGATAGATAGATAGATAGATAGATAGATAGCCCAAAATTGGCTGCCATCAAATTTTAGATGTATTATTTTATAGAATGGGCCAATGAGTGACAGATTCTTTTTCCAGTTTTCTAAAAGAAGAAAGGATTGCAGAGAATAGACCATAAAGATAGGGCATCTACGCTTATAATTATAAAGTATCTCATCCTTATCATTACATCTAACATTTTAGATTTTATTATAGCAGACCAATGAGTACAATGTGGACATTATGTTATGCATTTTTCAATTCAATTGATGTGTACTGCATAGCTCATTGATTCCAGGAGCAAAATAAGTCATAAGTAGTACATTCAGATCTATTTAATCAGTAATGTCACAAAACAACTCATGTAGTATGGTGTAACACTGAGAATTTTAACTTTACAAGCCTTTTAATTGGCTTGGATACCTGCTAATTATGAGGACATGAGCATTTGATTCATATTTAGGGCATTGGATTGCAACAGATGGACAATGAGCTGCTCACTGAACATAACACTCTGATAACTTTGTTCTGCTAGGTAGCTCCATTAAGGTTATATTGGTGGCAGCAGTCAGTCCCTGAAATATTGCACTTCTGTGTTGAAGTAATTATTACTAAGGAGATTTCAGTACATTTTTTTTAAATGATTGAATGTGCCTTTATTTTAGTACTCTTAGCTATACAAACTTCCCTGAACAACTAAGGCCTCATAGTTCCATGGGTAGTGACAGAGAAATGGTAAGTGCTGAGTTCTTTAACAGAGGTTTCCATAAACTGAATCAGGGAGAGTTAGAAACTGATCTGAGTTGTCTTAGAGCAAAACTGTATGTTATGCAACCAATACCAAGATAACCAATGTTCTTTAACCTATGTAAAGACTATATGAGTCTGGGTGACATTCGTAAAAAAAAATAATAATCATGGATGTGATTATATAACCTTCCCCCATTAGTCATGCAGAAAGTACATTTATTCATTTATTTTACATTTATGAAAACACTTTAAATGTAGTTACAGTTCTGAAATAATGAAGAGTTATGGAATATAATGAAAATCAAAAATTTATAATTTATTGTTCTGGCTTCTCCCAACTAGTCTCCCAGAATATTGAAGAAATGTCATGAGTGATCATTTTGAATGGGAATTGGGGGACATAAGGAAAATGAAATCCCACTAAATTTCTCCTTTATACATGTTTCAAGAAAATAAAACACTAACTTACTCTCATGGATCGACTATTTCATCATAAAGAATGAACTGTTAGTAGCAGTCCCTTGTACAACTTAAGAATTAATTAAATAATTATTGTCTCCTCTAATGAGACTTATAGAATCCAAAGAATTTCTTAATTCTAAGGCATTTTCTGACTAACTTTAAAAATATATATTAAATAATAAGCAAAGAAACATATACTTAACTGAAGGAACAGACCACGAAAAGAATGCCCTCTTTCATACTGAAATTCAGTGGAGATACAACGGAAAAAATTAATTCCAGTCTGAAATTAAACTGAAATCCTCACATGAATTGTGTAGGCTTATTTAAAACTTTTATGGTGATGATGATACTATGGTTGCTTAAGCTTTCCAGGTGTTAATTATATATGTTGGTTTTCTGATATTTCTGCCTCTTAGAATATCAAGGATTATATCTTAAGTCAAAAATATTGCTCAGTTAACCTTATTTTCCATTGCTACGTGTTTATAAAATTGTACCTGTGGTTAAATATATTTCATACCCACCACGAAAATGTTCTTACTATTTCAGCAAATTGCTGGTTTGCATACAGTTTATGTTGCAAACCTTGCAAATACCAGACTCTCAAGATAGATTTAAGCAACAGGAAACAGAGAAAAAGTATAAAAAGATATAAATGATTTTTTTTCCTAATTCCATGGATTCCTTGAATACAAAATTATCTTTTTCATCCAAGTATTTTCCATGGGTGCTGAACTTCAGAAACTGAAGTCTACCATATCTGAAAGTCATCAAGTTGGGGAAAGCTCATGCAACCAATAGAAAATTTTACCTAGACCTGAAATGTTAAAATGAAAAATGTAAAATATGATGATTTACTAAGGATATATTGCAGCCTTCTCAGTACACAAACAAAACAATAAGTAAAAGAAAAATAAGAGCAAAAGAGGAAAAGGGTAAGGTATGCATGAATGTAACACAATGTTAAATCTTTTGCATTTTACATACTTAACAAGTTCACATACTGTATAAGGTATCTTCCTTTAGCATGGAGAAGCTCCTTGTACAGGAGAAATACTGTATGTTGAAGGCTATGCTCTAATTCAGTGTTTCTCAATCTCAGGAACTTTATGTTGGCTAGCAGCTGAAAGCACACACATCTTAAAGTTGTTGAGATTGAGAAACACCTACTGCTTATTTCATAACAAGCCTTGGAAACTTACCTTCTGTCATTCATTACTTCAGGTAGCAGAGTGGTAAATTTAAAGTCACACTACATAAAGCACCTTTTAAAAATATTTTTTTAAAAAAATAAGTTATTAAAAATACATAATTAAAATAAAAAATAAATAAATTAAAATAATTTAATGAATAAAAATTATTTATTAAATTATTTTTTAAAAGAACTATTAAAAATTCTATTCAAATTCTAATGTATAAGTTACTTTGCTAATCAAAAAATTCTGATTTCTTATTTAATGCTTAATATTCTGACATTACTTATTGGCTTAGAAGGGATGTTAATTATTAGGGCTGAGCAGCACTTTTGATTCAAAAGCAAAAAGGTATTTCAGGGACATTCATACAACATCTGTCTGCAGCACCTTAATCCATATTCTTCTTTTCCCAGGAGTGACACTGCAGCTGTGAAGGACAGCTGTGCGATCCCAGGAGAAAGACAGTTTCCTTCTGGAATTGCAAACAGCAGAAACTTAAGAGTGGTTTAAAGAAGATCGTGTATTTTGCCTTCAAAGCTCTAATAATTATATCAAGTTATTTTTCAGGTTGCATATTTAAACCCGGGAAGCCTTCTCCATTGATATCTATATGAATTCTGATGAAAAATATTATGGATTTAGTCCTAATATGGTATACACATAAACATATTAATCATGCAGTAGTGAAAAAAATTAGAAAAAAGTTTTCTCAAAAGAGAATGCTCTGCAAAATTACATAGTATCTATTTAATAGGCAGCTTGTTATTTTTAAAAATACAGTAGCATCTCTGGTCACGAGCATACTTCATTCCATAACTTTGGTCGCAATTTGGTTGTGACCCAAACCTAATTTTGGAAATTAGGTGCTTACCAAAAAAAAAAAAAATGGCACAAAAGGGGAAATCCGGTGCAGGAAAAAAATGTGAATTTTTTGGTCAGAACCAAATTTGGTTGTGGTCAGAAGTGTTCGGGACCAGAGGTTCTACTGTATACCTTATAGGAAATCAGTGTGTACTTTATTACACATCAATACCTATTCTTTTCAAAATGCCATTCTGCTTACATTTTACATATATTTATTTCTACTCAGTTTGTATATACTATCTGCTTGCATTTACATTTTATTCTATTCATCACAATCCTACCCGGAAAACAAATAAGTTTCCACCTAAACCTGCTTGAATTAAGTTTAAAATTAGAAAAGCTATGCATTTAAAGATTTAACACTGAATTATCATACTGCCTTAACTTCTGAAAATGTCAGAAGTTAAAATCATTTGCGATTATGAAAGTTGACTACCTTATCTTGGCGACTACATCAGTTGACTACTGAAATTCTATTTGTTATTTTTCTTTCAATATCAAACACCAAAAAGTCAGGACATAGGCTATAAAGATTAGTATTAGTTGGGTCTAAAAATGGGTCTAAATTAATTAGGTTTAAAAGTGACCTGGCAACCAGGTCATATAAAGTTTAAGACACCTAGATAAATCACAATATTTTGCACCAGCTAGCTCAGAAGAGACAACCTGTTGTTTATCAGCTATTTTAGATGTCAACTTATACAATCACTTGCCATTGGCTACTTGGCAGAGGATGATGGGAGTTGAGGCCCAAAACATCTGGAAGGTAATATATAGCCTACTTTCATACTATCTTTTCTGTAACATTTACAAAAGCATACATCTTTGATGTCACATATTAGAGTGACAATATAGCTTCTTCAGTGCTGACTGGATGCATACATGCACACTTTAAACCCAAGAATGCACTAAGCCAGAAGCTTGTTAAACCCAAGGATAAAATACCCAGACACAAACTGACCAATGTGATATATGCAATACAGTGCAGTGAGATGTGCAGATCTGTACATTGACACACTTAACAGATAGATGACACAACATAGGAGAACAAACACATCAGGGCAAAATTCAGTGGTCAGTCCATCTGCATTTGAAAGATAAAGGCCACTCTTTTGAAGACAGCAGAGTCCACTTTTTGGACAGAGGGGAACACTGGTTTGAAAGAGGGGTCAAAAAGGCCACCTATGTCAAAACTGAACAGCCCTCTCTCAACAGAAGGGGAGGGATACATCAACTATCTACAACATAGTCCTTTCAGTAGTTCCAAGAAGGCTCCACACCCATTTGCACTACTCGGGTGACTCTGAGGACCAGACTAAGCTCCAAGTGGCCTCCACGACTCTATAAAAAGAATACAAATGAGCAGCGGTCTGCAAGGAATATAAATTCTTCCATTCTCCACTATCCAGCCACAGCTGAAGAATCTTTTTGGATGAGAGAAAAACAAGAAAGTCTAGTTGCCTCTTGAAAAAACATCTTTGTGACAGCCATGACCTGGATGATTGAGAATTTCCATAGACATTTAGGTATGCACTTTGGGATGAAGTTGAAATATTAATCAATACTGATAAAAGGTAGCAACCTATGTTACTTAGAAGTTCAGAACAGTTTAATCAATTCCCTAAAGCTACAAATTTCTTCAAGAGGCTTCAACAAATATGTCCCTCATATTGCTATAGCAAATTGTTGAACTTTGGTTAACCTGCTAAGCACCTACCTAGCCTTGCTCTGAAATTTCACAATACAAAGATGGTGGAATAGTCCAAATACAACCATCCTTGCCAATTCCCCAACTATAAAATTGGCAAATCCCAAAATAAATACTCTGTAAACCTAACTGATTGGGTTCAATGGTATCTGCTTTCAGGTAAGTGTGTTAGAATAGTAATCTGAGCAGGTAAATTCAGAGCGGAATACTCTTAACTAACTGACTTGATAAGCAGTTTTGTGTTATTATATTTGCTAAACACTTAGACCAAAGGTAATCCAGGCACAAGAACTATTCTTAGGAATCTGCCATAATCCTTTCTTCGAACTTTGCATAACATTTTATCTACACATTCAGTAGCACTGAACCTCCTCTTCAATACAGAGTTTAAAAAATAGGATTCAACAGTATAAATTGTCCCAAAGTTCTGAGAAAAGTACACATACTTTAAACAGTTGTATTCCTTTCCAGATAATGTTTGTGGTTAGCTAAATAAATCATTTGAATACAACAGTGCCAAAATTGCTCATAAAAGTGAATGGGCCCTTCATGCTGCTACAGTCTGATTTATTTTTAAGTTTGTGGCTCACAACCCTTTTCCCACTGAAGGAGCTGGAAGACATCACCTGTGTTTCCTATCTATAGAATCTTAAAGTCCTGAAAAATCTGCTTTCGAAGGTTGGGAAAGCCTATGTAGCAGATTTTAGGAAAACAGAAAAGCTGCAGTATCCAGAAAAACTGGAAAATTCCTGATAAATAATCAGATTGCCATTATTAGAAAGTTTGATTTTGCCCCAACATTTTGTAGCATATGTTCTTGTGGTAGTTGGATATATTTTAACACAATATCCAGGTGGCTCTTATAATGACTCAGATTAATATTTGTAAATGAATGGAAAATGTGCTATATACAAAATCCCACAGAGTGTTTTAAAATATAACATTTAATAATGAGATATTTATTGATGTATCTTTTTCTATTTCTGAAGCATTCATGATGATTCCCTTGCTATTATTTTTTTCCCCATGCTGGTCTAAATGCTTATTGCTGCATTTCTTTTTCAGGTCAGATAAGGAGTCTGCCTAATACAACCCATTAGGAATTGAAGCCATAAATGACCACAAAGACCTATCAGTTAGCAGAAAATAGCAGCTGTAAGTATTTATTGTAACCTAACACGATATTGTTGCAGAGATGTGCTGTATAAAACATGCATAAGACAGGTGAAATGTGACTATAATTCTCTATTTGAAAAATGAGAAGCTTAGAATGGCATAACCCCAAATACATAAACAAACACTAAACCAATGGAAAAGACAGGTATATAACAATCTAGCAATGGCAGTTTAAAGGCCATTTTCTAAACCTTAAACTTTTTCTTTTCCCCAACTTTTAATATTATATCTAAGATAATATGTAAGATGATGCTATAATAGGAAGAGGAACGAGCACTGGGTACTGTATTTTCACCACCTTGAGTTATTCATAAAATAATAAAAGTGGGATATAAATAACAAGAACCCTCCCTCCCCCCAAAAAACTCCGTAAGGTTACCCATCAGTAATGCCTTTCTATTCCAAGAATAACTTCCAAACCACACATTTAAATATCAACTCGCTGCTTAGAACAGGAATCCAAATTAAAACACTGCAAACAGATAGCTATGTAGCCTCTACTTAAACACATCCAACAAAGATACCATAAATGTTCTGTGTAATTGATTCCAGTATCAAATCACTTTTCCTGTCTGGAAGCTTTTTCTAATATCTAGTTGGCATTTACCTTTGAATACCTCCATTATATTTGTCCTGCATTCTGCAAAAAGAGAGAGCCAATTCTTTTATGGAATACCTTTTAGATATCTGAAGGGTATTATCATGCCTTCCTTCAATTGTTGTTTCTCAAGGCTAAAACACCCCAATTCTTTCCATTTCTCTGTTCAGGGATACACAGAGCACTTTGAAGTAATCAAGGGTGGATACCCTTGCCCATCTCTGACTGGTTGTGCAGTAAATGTATTTCTACAAAGCGGCTCCTTATCAGACCTACTGCTGCAAATCCAGGGAAACATTCCAACTGCAGATCTGTTCCTTAATTTAAAATAGGATAAACCTCAATCCCAAATGCAATATTGTACCTTACTTGCTAATATCACTTTCATATTAATCAGATTTTGTTTCAGCCCACTTTCCCTCAATTATCAAACTTGGAGAAATTTCAGCAAGACCAATTGCTTTCTTAATAGTGGATGGTAAAGAGAAATGGAGAAGAGTCCAGCGGTTTCATATAGATGATGAATAGCAAAGGGGATAAGCTGGAATTCCATGGGATATCACAAGTCAGTAATAGTTAATGCACCACCTGGCAGACTGGGGATAATATCTTAATGTCTTCTACTTAGAATAAGTAGGCTTTTGCCAGAGTCATAGCACTAATCTATTACACTATTTCTTTGAAGGCCTTGATTCAAAATTTATTATTGATTTCATTTGCATTCGTTGCATTTATTGATTTCATCCCAGCTATGATTCCATTGATTTATGTAAGGCTTGAGAGAACCAATATATATATGTACAGAAAATGTCCCAACAGGATTTTCTCTTACCCTATTTTAATAAAGAGAGTACTCAGGGTTTTCTTCTTGCTCAATTTTTACATTAATGATATTGTTCCAGCCTGAATTCGTAATCATTTCCCATTTTACTTGATGGATGAAAAGTACACGGATCATGATGTATGTATGTACGTTAATGATACAGCAGCGATATTATGTTTCAAAATAAAGAATGTTAGATTTACTACTATAAGACAAAAGTGTTGAGAATGATATGCAGTAAAAACGAAATGGTAAGATGAGATCACAGCAGTACCAAGAACAAAAGATCAGTTAATGCCTTATAATAAAACAATGCCCCTCCTTTAAATATTTGGGCATTTCTTTCTATCACCTGAAGGTACACCTAATATAGTGTTAACAAGTGCCTAAGGTTCTGATTATTATTCTACTCCAAAAAAGAGACAGTTCAAAATGTTCCAGGGCAAAGTATTTCCACAAATTTCATATAAGACAGAGATTTAGAATCAGAATAGTATTGCCCAGCTGTAAATAGTTAAAATTAATGTCTGCTGCATACTTAACAATGGAGATGATACAGCTCTGAAGCTTATTAAAACTCACCTAAAATTGCTAAATGTTTTAAGAAACCTGTTAGCCTCCCAGATGACTGTTTGCTATCTAGTTAGGCTTTCTTATTGGCCTTATTGTGGAGGAAGTCAGTGGACAGGACATGTCCAGTTTTATATACTGCAAATGCCACTCAGGAGGAATTAAATCCTGAGATAGTAAAAGATGCATGATTGGCTTTGGAAGCAGAAATGTAGACTGCATCTAAAGCTCAGGTTTCTCCCTTTGGTATCCTCATTTTAAGAAAAACAGATTCTATATAGTACCTATTCAATCTGACAAGTAGCCTCATTTATCAAAATACATGTCTAAATGATATTCTCATTCCTTCCTTGAAAGCAAATTCGACAGAATATTTAAAGAGTAGCTTTTTTGCCCTTATGGCTAGAGACAGATGGAGAACATCACACATGATGTCCTATGATGACCTTTTTATGATGTGATTAAGACAAAAACATACATCCAAATTATTGACAACTTCATGGACTGCAGAGTGAAATGGATAGAATTTTTACTAGCAGATGTGTTCTCTCATGTTACGTAATGATCAAGTGGCCAGTTCTATTTTGCTGTCTTTTAAAATCAGAACAATTCAAACTATGTACTGATCAAACCTTCAAGACCTTTAGTTGGGTTGCAGTTTGGGGGCTAGTTTTACACAATTTTTAGTCACAGTTTTGCTCTATTTTATGACCTTTCTTGTCTCAGTTGTTAAGTTAATCACTAGCTGATAAGTTAATAATCAGGTTGCTAAATCAATCTGGCTTCTTTATTGACTTTGCTAGTCAGAAGATCGCAAAAGGGGATCACATGACCTCGGGACATGGCAACCGTCATAAATATGAACCAGTTGCCAAGCATCACATGATCATGCCGATGCGGAAGGTCGTAATTGTGAAAAACAGTCATAACTCTCTTTTTCAATGCCATTGTAACTCTGAACGGTCACTAAATGAACTGTTGTAAGTCGAGGGCTACCTGTAGTGGAACTTTGGACAAAATGTAAGTTTGCTAAAATTTTATTTCTTTCTCTTTCTCTCTCTGCATTATGCAATGTGTGATTAAAACAACAAAACTGTACTGACTTACATAGATAATCTATAACATAGGGTCCACAAGGCCAAGGCCAGCCAGGTAATTCTAAAATACACCATGGATAATGGCAATGAATTCTACTAAGTAGAAGTGCTTTATTCACACCCTCCACTAAGGCAATACATTTTAGTGCTAATGTTTTGGCCAAAGCCTCTGTTCAAGTGGATCCAGAAAACTAGCATTATGAAAATGTTTCTGAACTTATGATCATGCTATTTTCTTGATCACCTTTTCCAGAAGGGCAATATTTGGGACAGCCAATAACTGGACTCAGGCAGAATATAAATGTTATAAATAAACAAACAGATACCTCAGGTCAAGGGAGATTTGCTTCATGAAATATTTCATTATTATATGTTCCATTTTTGTAGAATGTCTCTAGTGAGATTGTTTCCACTCATATCTTAAAATTGTTTTTTAAAAAATCTCCTAATGAAAAGTGATTTTAATCAGTGCATCTTACATCTTGTCCTTTATGTTTTATAATCTAATTCTCATTATCTCAAAACTTAATTATACACCTATCTGATAAAACACAGTGGGAATATTTTCAATCCAGGAATAGATTGAAAATTTGTGAATGCATCTATCTACATGGATCCAAAAGCAAAAACTGCATGCATTTAATATGAACCATCATCCAACACGAGAGGTGCATTTAAAAAGCAGTCCACTCTATGGACTTCTGCCCGCCACATTATATTGGTGTAATTACTTTTGGCAAAATAATATAATGCAAGTACAAGAAGATTAAATTGCTCATGATACTAATTCTTTCATCTGATTCCTGAGGTATTTTTAAATTGCAATTTGCAAGTATTAAATTTAAGAAAAGAATGCTATTTGAAAGTTCTTGGAGCAAAAGGTAGAATTAAAAAAATGGCTTGCTTTTGATTTGTTTTGGAAAAAGTTATTTATTGATTTGTTTTAGTGGTTGAGAAAGTGACATACTGCAGGATAATTTAGTGAAGGGGATTAGTTCTTAAAAAAAAACCACTGCTTGAAGAACAAGAGTAAAGTGTACTCAAATCATTTAACAGGCTTTCTTATATAAAATGTTTTCAAACAGCTAGCATAGGCCTTGATTTTATTAAGTGGGAATAGAAAAAGAATTTTTTACTACGGTCAGAGACCAGAATTACAGATTAAAAATAAATAAATAAGAGGGCTTTATAGTTGGGAAACCTGGGAAATTTTGTCATTTCACTGCTTTCTACTTAATGCTTTTAAATCAGCAGTTTTACAGTAAATTACAATTATCTTTTAACATTTCTATTTATATATTTTCAACTTAATATTTCAAAACATATTTCATTCCTCCCTCCAAAAAATATAGTTAAAATTTAACTCTATTCCTTTTAGATTTGGTTATTGCAATTTTCTGGCATACCTACCCTCATTTAAAGTCAGTTTGAATGCTATTTACAAGCATATAGATTAGATTAGATTTATTCGATTTATATGCCGCCCTACTCCCTAAGGACTCAGGGCGGCGCACAAAGATAAAGATATAAACAATATATTTAAACCATATGTTTAAATATCATTTCAATATTATTTCTCTCCCCTTTTCTCTCATTTTATCTACCAGATTAATTTCAAATCTATAAATATTTCCAGTATTTGGAATTTTTTTAATGCTCTTCAATGACCATAAAATCTTGACAACCACTGGAGAGCAGTCAGATAATGTTTTTGGTTTCTCTTTGCTGACATCTAATGGTCAAATAGATTTTTGCAGCCCAGATCAGATAGCCCTTCCACAGGAATCCATTTATTTAATTATTGTGTTTAAGGTGTTCGTTTTTTTCATTACTTTTCCTTACACAAATTTTCTCTTTAGTTTTACAGCTTTTTTCCTACAAACTATGGCTCTGGAATGTTTTGTCTGATGACTAATTCAGAACTACTACCTTATTCAAACTTTTACTGAATGCTGAAAAGTTATTTACTTATTCAACCATTTATTACCTAATACCTTTCTCTTTTCACTTTCTTTTCTTTTTTCCCTTTCCCTCTTTGGATTAGATTATAATGATTTAATTTTATCCATGTTATAAATAGTAAAAATATGTTTTAACTTATATTTTTACTTTGATGGTCATTCTGTGATGTAACTTGTTCTGGAAATCTAACTGAAGAACAATATCAAAATGTCAACAAACTAATATATTTGCTTTATGCTCCTTCAATATCCACTATAAGTAAACACAATTAAAATTCAGAGTGATCTCACTACTATAGACATGACAAACATTGAGATACTATTAAATTTTCTATCGAAGTATAATTTGTATTACAGCATTCATAAAAATTTGATTACAATTACAAATCATATTTCTATTAATAAATGTATGCAATTTGCTTCAATGAATGGTACATTAGTATCATTTATATATATTTTATACTAATAAATGATTCCTCATCATTTATTAATATTGGCTGTAACATGTGGAATAAATTTTATTACACACCCTTAGCTTCTAACTATACGTAAATGAAAGCTATTCCCATTGTTTTAAATAAACCTTAAAACATAATTTTTATTAGTGAATTTTAAACCTGCATTTCAGTTTAAGATAAAATATTAAATACTTCCGAATAGTGCCTAGAATGGTTATGAATAATAAACCAAAATGTCTGAAATGTTTAAAAATGTGCTAAATTAATGAGAAAAAAACATAAATTTCAGACAATCAAGTCATTACAAAAGCCCTCAGAATCAATGTTCTAATCCTGTTGTCAACTGAAGCAACACATTTTTTATTACTGTAATCTAGCATACCTCTGAATAAGATTTGTATTTCTACTGCTTTGAAAACACTAGATTTTAAGATTCTACCAGTGTTGGCAACAAGATTTACAAGACTGTAAATGTAATATTTGTGGCTCTTATGTAATCCAGCATGAATACCTTTATCTGGCAATACATTGGCCCTTATAGAAGACAGGTAGTCTTTGATTTACAGCCACAATTGATCTTCAAACATTTTTATTGCTAAGCAACACAATTTTTAAGTGAGCTTTGTCCTATTTCATGACTTTTCTTGCCACAATTGTTAAGTAAAGCTGGTTTCCCCATTGATTTTGCTTGCCAAAAGGTCACAAAAGGAGATCACATGACCCCAGGACAATGCAACAGTCATAAGCACATGCCAGTTGCCATGCATCTGAATTTTGGTCAGATGACCATGGGGATGCTGCAACTGTTGTGTGTGAAAACCAGTCATAAGTCACTTTTTAAAGTGCTATCGTAACTTTGAACAATCACTAAGCAAATTATTGTAAGTCAAGGACTACCTGTATAGAATACCTAACTGATAAGCAACTGATAACAGGGTATGTTTTATTAAATGTATTGGTAACTCAGAAGGAAATACACGAGAAACAGGATTGAGAAGGGTGAGAAGAGAAGGAAGAAACATACGCCATTAAAATACTAATATTAAACTACTAAATTTCAGATTGAGTGTTCATTATAATCCTATTCTCTTACCTTGTTTCTTTTGAAGTATGCTCTCCGGCAAGCTGCAAAGCATTTTTCACTGCAGAAGCATTTCACTTCACTCCCCATACTCAGAGAATAGCGTTTGATTCCCACTTTCTGGCACCAGGCACACATGATTTGTACATTTGATATATCATCTTCTGCAACGAAAAAGATAGTATTTGTATACCAGAAGAAGCATTGTGTGAAACATCCATAAAAGATTAATTTTCATGTCTACCTTTTTCCAAACATAGATGTTTGCACCTTTTGGATTTTCTGCTAATTTCTAAAGCAGATGACGAGGAATCCCTTATTGTTTAATTTAATGGAAAGTACAGCTAATTTGTAAATAATAAGAGCATATGTTTATGAGCCTTTAGCATTTTGGGAAAGCCCTGGACTTTCTATATTTATTCCCATGCCTCCAACTGATTATATTTCCAGACAGTAAAAATAGCATCACCTTCTTACAATGATTATAAACTCATTTCCGTTTTATCAGTTTTGTTAGTCTGAACATTTATAGTGAAAGTAGTGAAATTGCATTAGTAAACGCCGTATTATCTACCGTATATTCTGGCGTATAAGACGACCGGGCGTATAAGACGACCCCCAACTTTTCCAGTTAAAATAAAGAGTTTGCCAGCCATGCATC
>JANHFM010002840.1:112344-124744 GCA_032468115.1 Grayia smithii
AATTTAATCCTTGGCTTTTTATTCACCCAAACAAATTTCGTAATTCCTTTTTGCCATTCATTCAGTACATGATCTCTTTTGAGATGAGCTTTAGATCTTAATGACAATGTGAAAACAAACAAGTCAGCAGATGTAGATGCTATACATCTGAGTATCATATTCGATGCATACATTTCTCTCTACCATATTACACTGGTAGACCAGCAATGTAATATTTTGGTTGCATTCTGTAATGCAACCAAAATACTACATTGCTGGCCTATAATAAATAAATAAATGAACAATTATACTTCTAGTATAATAAGGCTATCAGAACTAGAGTATAAAAATTATGGATGGCAGCATAAAAAATACTAAGCAATATTTATGTAGATCTTTGTAGTCCCGATTTGGAATCTCAATAAATTTCTATTACCAATTTTTAAAAAGTGTTCCTGATAATTGTAAGACTAGCTAGTGTGTGTTCTGAATATAGTGTTGAAAAAAGGATGCACAAACCGACATCCATTCATGCACTTGAAAACCCAAATCTGCTCCACTGTTCTGAACAAATGAAAGATTATCCCATTCCGTATAAAGGAAAACTCAGCAAAATATTACACATACACACTCACGTACACACACACACACACACACACACACGCTCTCCATTCAAACTCCACATAAGCATTTCTGGAAGGAAGCTTTAATTGTCACTCACAATACTGTCTCTCCACTATTACCAGAAACACACAATGAACAATCTTTTCTTTATTTCCCCATACATACATAATCTCATTGCTAATTATAATATTTTTCAAGTGCTAAAATAGGACTATACAGAAATCCAGCACAGACTCTTCTCAGAACTGGTAGTTTTAGCAGTTGAACTGGAAGATACATTAAAAGTGCTCTATGATCAATCATAGAATTTGCTCATAGTAGCTGCCAAAGTGGTGGATAATAATCTTAGGGACTGAGTAGCCTACCAGTATGAGCAACTATATTTTAAGAAGAGGCAAGTGGCTAATGGTAAAATAATTGTTCTAGGATCATAGGTTGCAACTTAGAACACAGCAATACCAGTTAAGAAATAAAGCAAAGAACAGTTATATATTCAGTTTTCAGTGAATGATAAATGTGGTTTATCATACATACTGATCTGAGGTTAGGGTTTAATTGTCTGGAGTGTACATAATTCAGGAGTGTGTTAATGCAAGCTAAAGCAACAGTCCTCAATTGATTAAAACAGCCACATCTTTTACAAGTCTCATGCAGCTGCTTTAAAGGTCCTCAGCTGTATCTCCATATATGTTGGGAAAATATGATTGAAAAGATTGGCGATGTGATCTATAGGCTGAAACATTCTCTCCTATAAAGGTAGATTTAGGATGTTTTTGAGGATCATGGTAGGATTTATAATAATATTATACACAATAATTTTATCACAGTAATGCAGAATCCTATTTGATGTTGCATTGCTATCAATACAGGAACCAAAAATGGAAAGAGTAATTTTGCTCAATCCTCCTTTCAAATTTTATGAACTAAGTTTTCCCATAGCCTCAATTCTCCAGGAGATAATAATCTATTATTTGTTTCACACTTAAAATATACTGTATATATAATTAATAACCAATCAATACAATATTTTACAATAAAAATATAAAGGCAAGTAAGTAATAAGTTGATAATTAAATATGAAACAATAATATACAGTATATGAATTTAGCACATTATTGAATTCAAAGAGAAACAGGCAAGCAATTCAAGGAAAAATACATTGAATTCAAATGAGGGAAAGATAAAGCAGGAATTCAGAAAGTAACAAAGATTTCAAGAAGTTGTTCATTCTATATTTCAGCGATATCTTGCCACAACAAAGGCATACAAAATTTTGGAGATTTCCTACCACGAAAAAAGAGAAAGAGAATTTGACAAGTGATAATTTACATACACTAAGAGGGGGGCACCTTTTTCACAGAAATTGCTTCATTTGCTAATGGGAAATAGACGTAGTGCTTTGGATATTGATGCCAAAAACTATCTGTTCCATTGCATTCTGGATCAGGGAAAATGTTGGATCAGGTGACTTGGTTGGGTTAATAGCATTGTTTCTGGCTTGAAAAAAGGAATTGCCAATAACTAAGTGTCCCTGACAAGATTTTCCAAACTCCTTATTAACAAAAGAGGAAAAGTTGATAAGTCACTTTAAAATGTAAGACTATTGCTCTGACTAAGGAAAGTAACAGCCTAGCTAGAGGCACAGGAGACTAGGAACCCTGAACTATGGATTCATCCTTTCCACATCTGTCACTGTTTCATTGAGACTCCTCAACAATATAAAAGAGAAAATATGAGTAAGTTATATTTAAGTCCTTTTAATATTATTTATATGTCAATTGCTGCATACTAAATTATTATGCTGTATATATACAGGAGGTCATGGAACACTACCCATGAGGTCATGAAATGGGGATCCCTCACCCCATTTCTTTTCAAACTGCCATCCCCCCCCCCCAACTAGATATGCCAGTAAGACTCCTAGTGCATAAGGATATCAGATTTGCTATAGGAGGAAACTGTTGCCTGTAATCAATGCTTCTTAGCTTACCCATAGTATTACAGTTGCACAAACATTGAGCTAGTTTGGGAACACAATTTAAAGGACAGGAACAAATCACCTAATACAATGGTGGCATGCTGTTATAGCATCACAGATTGTGATCTATATTAACTCTTCCAAAGGATTCACTGGAGACTAAGTATTTTCTTCCCCGATTCTATTATATAGCCACAATTTAAAAAAACCTGCATCAATAAATAATCTATAAATCAAGATCAAGGAAGACTTTCCAAGCAAGATTTTCGGTAATGATGCCAATGATAATTAAAGCAGGAATATAACTGAAATTATACATATACAGACAGTAAAGAACTCCCCCTTGCTGTAGTTCAAATAAAAAATAAAAAAGGCAGCAATATAAGCTTTCTTCTCTATCTATCATGATCCTGATCTCCTTCCTCCATTAGTGGCTATTGTTTTAAAGGAGAAAAACTAGATGTATTAATATTATATATGTAATATATACAGAAGTTCGCGGCTTAAAGACTCAGGGTCACATACAGCCCATAAAAGCCTTGAATTGCAGCCCGCAAATATCTCCAAAAATAGTTACCACTGACACTTCATTTTTAATGGGTCAGAAAGAGAAAATTAATTTCATCACTAGACAATATTCTAAAATTATTTCAGGCATTAGGCTAGAAACGTGGACACTGTGAGTTCTAGCCCCACCTTAAGCACAAAGCCAGTTGGAAGACCTTGAGCCAGTCACCTTCCCTCAACTCTAAGAAGGAGGCAACGGCAAACCACTTCTCAAAATCTTGCCAAGAAACCTGCAGAGATTTGTCCAGACAATCTCCAATAATTGAGACATGATTAAGTGGAAGAAAACAAAACAAAACAAAAAATTACTTTTTGTCTTGTTCTATCCAGTATTGGGATATGCATTTCTCTCTCACTAAAAATATTCAATAATTAAATGCAACTCTAAACTCTGAATTCTATTATTAGGAATGAATCACTCCATATTTTCCAGAAGTAAACACATGGATTTCAAATAAAAAATAAACACAAAGAATTAAGAAGAACAAAAGAGTTTTCTTCTTAAAACTCTTCCAGATAACCACCCTCAAAATTCCAGACATTCAAACTAACTTTCAAAGGAAATTCAATTCAATTCTACTTCTATAATTTAGACAATGTGGGATTCAAAGGAGATGCACTAATAGTGCTCAGCCAAAACTAAATTAATTATATTGTTGCTTAGTGCAATGCTTGAATCCAATTAATATGCTATGAATGTCAATTTCAAGTATTATTTCTTCCTCTTTTCCCTGCCCTCCTTGACCCATCACACTATTAGCAAGATGGAGTGTTGCAGGTCAAACTGGTTTATTCTGACCTTACTTGAGGTGTTACTAGAAACTTTTCCATTTTTTCAAAATGGTTTCACATTGAGTACTGAGCAAGAATTAGGTCATTTCAAGGTTGGAACTAGTCAGAATGATTAAAACTGCACCATAATGCTATTCATAGTCTGAACTCAGAACATACCATGTTAAACTTGAAAAGGAAAACATTAGTAAACAATTTAATTATACTTTCTCCACTAGCACGTTTCATATCCATACACATTAGATTACGGCATTAGGGCATGGTTTGTTTTAAATATAATTGATTAAACACATGATAGTATCCTAGTATACAAAAAGTGGGTTCATGCATTACATTAAATCAACACTACACCAACCACATTGTGTTTCATTATAGTGCATAACTTTGGGCCAGTTACTCTGTCTCGACCCAATCCACTTCACAGGATTATTGTTGTGAGGAAAACAGGAGGAGGAAGGAATATTAGGTATGTTCACCAACTTATGTTATTCATAAAAATAATATATAACATAACATCAGAGAAGTTGCAAGAAGTTAGTAAGAATTACTGTGTAGTATTTCAGCCCCAGTATGGACGAGTCCAAATGTGAATAGAAAGCTGCAACAAAATGAGACAATGAGCTGATCAAAATGTGGGGTTATGAACTATTGTATTACTGTGCAGAAGAGAAAGCGCTGAAGGCAAAGGATTCTGATCTACAGATGAAAACCTGAATATGATTGTTACATCTAAAATCTGTGTTCAACTGATAATGACCTCTGACTGCTATGTGGTGACATTGACAATTTCACTACATTGATCTAAGTTAAGGTTGTTGTTTTTTTAAAGATGAAGTTGCAGGTTTCTAGTAAAATTTTAGGCACAACTGATATTTTTTTTCTTCTGAGGAAAAAGAGATGTGTTGGCTTTTTCTCCTGATTTTGTCAATACCCACTGGAATTATAGTGCCTTGGAGTTGGTTATATGAGGAAGAAAAATTGCTATTATGTTGCAGATCCATATTACTATCCTTTGCTCCTTCTTTTATGTGCTAGAAGACACCAACATGAACATAAGTGAAGCCATCTTTAAGATTCTAAGGTAGAATTCCACCTAGGTGAATTTGGAAAGTTGTTAGGGCTAATTCTGTTTAGCATGAACAAATGAACCTTAAATGTCATTACCTTTCAGAACAGAAATGTGCTGTCGGCTCTCCCCATCTGCAGAGTAATTCCTGAATTCAATATCTTCTCCATCTTTTAATTCAACCTTATCATAACCATACCAGCCAAGGAGCTCATTCATAGTGTTTTCTGCAAAATTCTGAAAGAGAAGAATTACCTACTTATTTATGCAATCAATAATCATTTAGAACCAAAAGATGAATACATAAATCAAAATCTATTTGCACTGTACCGTGAAATAGTGGCTTTGTCCCACCTACTCTAGACTAACGTTCATTTATCAAGTCACATACAAAGAATGTAAAGCATTTAAATCTTTGAATGACATATGTAATTATGACAGGTCTGCATGAATTTGTAATTTAAAGAAAAATATGAGAGGGAAGAGAGCTATTTGTCATTCCCTGCACATGAATTGATAGTCAGCAATATATTTAACACATATTTTTCATAAAACTTTATATCCTGTGCTTCTATTAAGTGTTTAAAGCACACCAGGAAAGCAATAGAAGAACTGGAATTGTTTCAAAGGCACTAGTCAATCAATCTCACTAGATTACAGCAATTCAAATTAGTACACAAGCCACCACTTCAAGCAAAGATTAATTTAAACCAAATCTGATAAAATAGAAATGCAGATAACTATAGAAAATAATGCAGATATATTTCAGATTTTGTTAGAAACCACTAATTCCCACTCTCATATATTGTTTTTCTGGAGTAGTCTCAGCCATTTCTTTTCTATTTGGTAAATATTGTGGGGCTCTGCGTTACTAGCTTGTCTTGCATTTTTACAAAACCTTTTTTATCTTTCAAATGGACTTTCCCACTTTTCTACTAACTATAGTTTCTTTATTCAGGTAAACTAATATACTGTTTTCTTTCCACTTGCACAAAGGTACTTTCCCACTTTCTTCCCACCTGCAGTTGGCAATTAACACAGATCTTTCAACACTGAAATGGTACCATCATGAAATCATGGCCTAATTAGTAATTAGAAAGTTGAGCTCTGTGGCACCCCAGAAAGCAGGAGCCTTGGGCTGGACCTCTCCCCCTTCTACCAATACTTCACACCAACACTGACTGAACAATACTGCCTCCCTCTCCCAACCTCCTCAGCTGCCTCAGAAAGACACTATGATCATGGTACTGAAAGCCGTTGAAGCATCAAGTAGCGCCAGGATAGATACTCCAGGCCCACCACAGATGATGCATAAGCACAATTAATGCTATGCCAGTGTTTTACTTCAGCCTGAAACAAGACTGTGATTGGTCCAAATAGAAGAAGACAGAAAATTACTTTTCTTTAATATATAACTTTCTCTATATAATCTAGAGTTTTGCATCTATGTCTGAAACACACACACACACACACACACAACTATTGGAGGTGGAAGTATGTGTCTATGTAATTAGGGCCCAAGGCTGATTTTTTTTTTTTGGCATAATACTGTAGCAATGTAAATGAAACTGTAGCACCACACAACACCTGGTACTACTTATTGAATTTCTCATTTATGCTTATTTGTAACCATGTTTTCATTCATATATAACCTAAAACACTTCAATCAAATACAAAAATGTTGTATGTACAAGATTTTTCCCAGTTGACCAAAAATTGAGAAATTAAGTGAGGAGGAGGATGGGATAATATGCCCTAATAAAATAAACATTTATTTATAATAAACAATACCAAATGATATAAAACTAAGTCATATATATATATAAATTTTTATATATATATAAAAAACCTTAATGGAAACTTTGACAATCCCAACAAACAATAGGACTTTCCTTTTAATGATGATCAGCAGCACACTTGTAAGAAGTCTTGGCAAATTTTAGCTGCACTTTGAAAAGTAGCTGTGCTACCTGCATCTCTTATAAATATTTAAAACCTTTAGGACAGAAGGGGTAGCCTTGGTTAAGTAGTGGGGGTAAATGCCATAAGAAACCTGAAATGAATGAACTAACTTGTTAAAAATAAATATAACCAGTGTTAGGCCAATTTGTTCTGCGGATAGTTGACATGAAGCATTGATCTAAAGTAGAAAGATTATGAAGAGCAGAGACTAAATAGATCTTAACATTCAGTAATTGGAACAAGGCTTTTCAAACACATGCTGTAATTGTACTTCCCTATCTGAAATTCAGATGATTAGCCATACTTTCTGCTGAAATACATTATCGATCAACAACTTGGTGCTTTCTGGTGCAGACTGAAGATCCTCACCTGAAACGAAGTGAACCATTTTTGTAAACAAATCTAACACTACCAAACTATCAATCAGACTCTCAATGACTAGTAACAGCTTTCAAAAAGACAGTCCCAAAATCTTTTCAGAGAGGAGATTCAGTATAAAAAAATCCCAAAAAAGAACTACCTATAATGCAGAAAGTTATATTATAGGCCAGTGCTGACTAATCTTTTTTGGAACGAGTGCCAAAACGTGTGCGGGGATGTACCCAAACCTCCAAAATGCAATGCACACATGGCCACTGCACATGCACCCCGCCCCCATGCATGTGTGTGCGGCCCCACGCATGTGCCCCGTGCATGTGCACCCCCCCACATGTGGGCCCCCCATGCATCCGCTTGCTGCCCTCTCACACGCACACCGTGCATGCACGGCAGAGGCCCGAAGACAAGTTGGCCGGTGGGAGGTGCATGCGCATGCGCAGCAGAGCTACACAGGGGCAATGGCTTGCGGGCCATCAGAGAGGGTGCTGTGTGCCACCTCTGGCATGCATGCCACAGGTTCACAATCACGGTTATAAACACAACCTGAAAGCACAGAGTAATAGGATGGATAAAACAGCTGTTGCTTCTTTGCATCTTAGTCCTGGGCTCTCTGGTAGCCTAAGGCCTATTCTAAAGTCTTGAAAGGGAAATGTCTTTGTTAAACACAATCTTTAATCCTATAGATAAAAATATCATCATTTTTTGAAATAATTTTAATTATTTATTTTTATTAATACAAAGATAAAATATTGATACGAACTAAGAAACATATAAAAAAACAAAGGAAAGAAAAAGATAAGTGCAAAGTGATAGAAAAAATAAGGAAAAATATATATAAAGGATGACTTCCCTCTCCCTCTGGGCAACAATGAATAATTTCAGTAACTTAACACCTTCTCCAATATTTCAATTTAAAAAATGATACATTCTTCCCATACATCAGGGCTCTCAAACTCCTGGCCTATGGGCCAGATGCGTCGTGTCCTGGCCACGCCCACAGCTGGTTTAGCGAAGGGAGAAAAGTTCCAATAGGTTACGTAACACTGCCATGACTGAGTTTGACACTCCAGCCATACATCATTCTTTATAAAAATTTAAATTATAAAAATTTTCAATTACTTCTAATCTCCTAAGGTTTATTAAGAGCTGGCAAAAATAGTAACACATATTTTTACATTGATCTAATAAATCCATTTTGTATTCCAATTTATCATTTTTTCCTAAAAAATCAAACAAAAGAAATCTGTCTCCATTTATAAACATATTTGAAGCCTCATTGTTCAGCCCTGGTCAAAAATAAATTCCATTAATAGCTATCAGAAACTGCAACATATATATTAATTGTAATCAAATAAGTCCATTTTGAATTTCTTCTGTGTACTTTTCTTGATATTTAATCCCATCAAATAATATTCCACAAGATGATTTCTTATCAATTTCTCTTTGTCTCCTTTCAGGAACAATTTAATTATCACATCCCTTTTGTAAATCCAAGATAAGGCAGCTTTCCAAGTCATTCTTCTGATTCATTATTTGTGTGCATCCTTTAATTATTAAAATATCAGCTGGTTTTATTTGTAAATCCATTGTACCATCGTTTTCTATATCCTTATTTTCCACATCATAGTCAATTGAGAGGAAGAAAGTTTAACAAAGCTAACTAGTGCAAAATGATCAGCAATTTTTTGCAGCATCATTGCATGCCTTTTAAGAGCAT
Organism: Grayia smithii; assembly: GCA_032468115.1. Classification (NCBI taxonomy): domain Eukaryota; kingdom Metazoa; phylum Chordata; class Lepidosauria; order Squamata; family Grayiidae; genus Grayia; species Grayia smithii. The sequence continues at coordinate 121,408 of JANHFM010002840.1, forward strand.
CAGAAGTTATGAGATTTCAGTAACCACACAAGAGATTTGGATAATATTTTAAAGTGTTATATCATTTAAGTTAGCAGGGTGCATTTCAGTTGTTGGCTGATGCTATGGTACCTGCGAATGCTGTCTTGTATCTCTTGTTCCAGACTGAGGGAAAATTGGAAGCACCTGCTAAGCACTCCTAAAATATTACTTAGATGGAAAATGCAACAGCATCTGAAAAAAATCAGGTATGTTTACGTCCTTTTTACTTTGTGTCCTGTATATAGAAGGCTTTGACCCTTCTAGCAACTAAGTTTGCTATAAATATAATAATTGAAAACAACTATGTCAGTATCAAAGAAAGCCCACCCATGACCAAAAATTGTGTATTATATTTCTTTAGATGATCAATATTATTTTCTTTAACTGCCTCCTTGTTTAATAAAGAGAGATTTTATTGCTATAAAATGAAGTAAGGGTAACTATCAATTACAGCCTAAAATTAATTATAGCCTTTGGAAAACACTCTAAGTCTTGAAGCTATATAGAATGGACTATATTAAATAAAATTAATCTTAAACCATGTCTGCCTATTTAACATTATAGTTCATATTATTTCTACTATGCAATGTGTTGAAAATATTGTTCTACTGCTAACTTCAGCTTTGTTGCTGCAAAAATCTTACATATTTGCCAAATATTAGCTCATGAGTAGTCTCATTGAATTTACTGGCAGTATTTAGTTTCTTAATGTAAAACATGTGTTTAGGAATACTGCATGACCAAGGCTATAGTTATTGAAAGATTAAATTTACATAAAGCTATAAAAAACAGATGTGTAAAATAAATACAAGTTCTTTGTAATCTTTCATTATCATTTTTTGAGATAGATAGATAGATAGATAGATAGATAGATAGATAGATAGATAGATAGATAGATAGATAGATATAGATAGATCTCTCATCAAAGCAACAATGATTTATAGGTACTTCTTCAGTAGGTGGCATGATTATTCTTTAATGTGTGACTTGTCCAGTGGAAAATGTTACCTAACCTTCTAACCAGATTCAATTATATTCAATCTACAGTTGTAAGGCTCTGTCCATTCAGTCAGGAAGTCATGGCTGATGTAGCAGTTAAAGGTTTTCAAAACAGCTAATACCTGCTGCCCTCACCTTCTTTTCTTCCCCTCAGTTAGAATTTGTAGGAATAAAATTGAAAGAAAGAAAATACAATTGTTTCAGAAAGATAGTGAATAAAGAAATAATGAGTAATCCCATCTAAAATGGAAATTGGACCTCAGACAAAATAGTAAAGAAACTGTATGTCAATCGTCTCAGGTAAACCAGACAGAAAAATGGACCTGATGAGCTACAGTAATTCTAGTTTATTGTAAGGCTACAGAAACAGTACTTTATCACTGTTATGCACTGCCAGAGTCCTGTTTTTGAGAGGTGGTGGCCATATAAATAAACAAAATCTTGTAAGTCTGAAAGTATAAATCTCCTATTGTCACTTTGAACTGATCAATTAGGGTGAGTCTTTACTAAATTTCTTTCTCTGACTGTTAAGCACTTGTGGACTCCTCCCTCTCTTGTCTTATTGGTCCCTAGGCAGCATCTCTTCTATTAATCCTGCAACATCATTCCCTCATACCATTATATTGTATAAGCACATTCAAGTCAAACTCTAGCACAGTGTCAGCAAACCTATGGCATGCATCGGTTTGCCGGAACCTATGGCCGGAAGCAGCACGTGAAACCATCCCATGAAGAATGCGTGGCCTCACTGGCTCCTCTGCTGCATTCCTATGCACACACACACACCAGTCAGCTGGCTGTCGCATGCGCGGGAGTGGCAAAACCTGGAAGAGCGGCGTTCCGTCGCGCATGCGCAGGCCAGCACCTGAACTTCTGGGTTTACATTGCACGCATGTGTGATGGCCAGCTGTTCATTGGACAGATGTCTGTGCCGAACACCAGTTATTCGGGTGCCAGCCCGCACATGCACGACAGACAGGTGCTCTTCCAGGTATCAGCGCTCCTGGCGCGTGAAGGCCAGCGGGGCTGTGCATTCTCACAGAATAGTTTCGTGTGCCATTTCCGGCACGCAGGCCAGCACGCGGGCAAGGCAAATGTTCACCATCGCTGCTCTAGCAACACTCTATCTGATTATTTACTGCACCTAGAAATAAATCTCTATGGGTTAAATTTCTTCTTGCATCCTGGAGAGTTTCAACCCATAAACTGGCAGAGAATCCACCAATTCCTTTTTTTTCCCCCACAAGGAACCACTGCCCCACATTTGTTTGTGTATGTGTGTGTGCGTGTCTCAACAATGACTCCCAATAGTATTGCTGCCTTCACAAGATATAATTTGGGACATTTTCATTGCAGCTGTTGGTTCTCTTTTTCCAAGCCAGCACTGGAAAAAAGCAACTCCATGTATGCAGAGTCCAGGAGGTTATCATGCCTAAATAAAAACTCTTCTTCATTACATCATATTTCTTTAAACAGTTGATCAAATTAAGGAGTTATTTTGGCTGCAGTAGTACAATACAATCATTTAACAATCATCCTCTAAACATTTTTATATTTTAAAACATATGGCTGGGGTTTTTTATATGCAAGTTCAAAGCACCATCTGATTTACACTGATGGAAGTCACACAGAATTGATGTAGGCTTAGATATTATGTTAATTTCCATTGTTTCCGTTTTTGCTGTGGTCAGGGCATTTTTGCTTACCAGTGAGAAATTAACCTCCTGGTAGACCTGCATTTGGTCTTATATGAGGTCAATATTCCCATCTCTGAACCCTAGAAAAGGAAGAATAGAATATTTGTGCTGAGAAGTATTCAGTCTCTCTGGAAGTCTTACATGGATATGGAGGTCCATAAGCTGGAGGAGAGGGCAGTACCACAGCAGACCTCCCAGGCCATTTGGAGCCCAGAAAATTGCTCATTTCCAGAGGCCCTTCTCCTTTTCACCATTAGAATGTACAGATGGGAAGTCTTCTGCCATAAAAGCAAGGAAACCACTAATTTCCTTCCAGAACCTTTGAACAGGTTTCAGTTTACCTCAGGAGAAGCCTGGCAATGCGATTACCGTATTTTTTGTATTATAAGATGCTCCAGTCCAGTGGTTCTCAACCTGTGGGTTGGGACCCTTTCACAGGGGTCACCTAAGACCATTGGAAAACACATATATCCGATGGTCTTAGGAACCGAGACACCACTCAATATAAGGGGCTGTGGGCTGGCGTGACACAATTGAAAGCGAACTGAAGAGGAGGAGGAGGCAGGAGGAGGAGGTGAAGGCAGCACGGTGGTGGCAGCAGAAGCAGCAGTGGGGACTCC
>JANHFM010002840.1:126739-137073 GCA_032468115.1 Grayia smithii
GTACTCTGTGCTGATTGAACTCTATCTGGAATATGTACCTATTTCTTGGCACTGCATTTTAAAGGGGACATGGAGAAGTTAGTGTGAGTTTCAAGAAGAGCATCCGGTAAAATAAGAGGCCTGGGAAACAAGCCTCTGTGAGGAACAGTTAAAACAGCTGGAATGTTTAGCTTGCATAAGAGAAGACAAATGGGAGATATACTAGTATCTACTTTTTTTGATCAGAGGACTTATTTCATTGGTCACCTCAAGTACCTGATGAATTCCATTCAGTTTAAAAAGGAACTATTTTGTTTGTATTTTATTTCACTTTTATTATCCAATTCATATACCATATTTTTCAGAGTATAAGACTGGGTGTGTCTTATACACCGAATATATACATTCAGTGAGGCGAGGGGGTGCAGTTGCTGTGATGGCGGCGGCGGCGGCAGCAACAGCAGCAATGGCGGCGGCAACAGGAGCAATGGCGGCAACAACAGACAGCTGCCGCCGCTGCCAAAAAGCCCAAACTGCCCTCCCATCGCTGCTGCTTCTGCTGCCACCCCCACCCATGCCGCCCATCGCTGCTGCTTCTGCTGCCGCCACCGCCCCATCACTGCTGCTTCTGCTGCTCCCGCTGCCCATCATTGCTGCTTCTGCCGCCGCCGCCACCCATCATTGCTGCTTCTGCTGCCGCCGCCCCACATTACTGCTGCTTCTGCTGCCATCGCCGCCCTCCCATAGTTGCTTCTGCTTCCTCCACCGCTCTCCCATCGCTGCTGCTTCTGCTGCCCCCGCTGCCCCCAATCGCTGCTGCTTCTGCTGTTGCTGCCGCCCATCTCTGCTGCTTCTGCTGCCGCCACCCCCCCATCTAATGAAATTCCTCCCAGGAATTCTGGGACTTGAAGCCCACAAGCCTTAAAGCGGTCAAGTTTGAGAACCCTTGCCCTAACCCAGAGGTCTTCAAAAAAGTATTATGCTATACTGCTATTTTATTAAATAATATTTTACTACACCATTTGGTTCAGAATACTTTTTTTCCTTGTTTTCAACTTCTAAAATATAGGTGCATCTTATACTCCAGTACGTCTTATACTCCAAAAAATATGATAGCTACCTATTTCATTAATATGACTCTGGGCAGTGTACAATCAAAATAACTTAGGGTTACACCTGAGGCTTTAATGACTACTGTTTGTGCTGTTTTACTCAGGTCTTATATTCTCAACTGTGAATTGAACAGCCATAAAAATTGATTAAATGCATAGTGTTCCAATAGATTATGATGATGATTTGTCAGAAATGGTTTTAACAGATTCCTGCACTAATCATGATATTGTGCTAGATTATCTATAAAGTCCCCCCCCCCCAAACTCATTCATTCCTTAATCATGAGTCTATGGATTGAAAAGCAAAATAACGATGTACTTTGCAATCAAAAGAGGATTTAAGTATTAGAAATTAGAACAAATTTCTAATTTAGTTCCCTAAAGAACCATTTGCCATGATAAATCTTCCAATGCTTATAGAAATAAGTAGAGCTAATGTCACAATTATGGCTAGCTGAACAAGAGACTAGACTAATGAGACATTCTGTGCCAGTGTCCAGCAAGTGGTAATCCTTTATGAACTGTTCATGACTCCATTGTTTTTGAAACTATCATAGGATAATTTATATCATAACTGTGCTTAAAATAAAAGAGAAGCAAAAATTTTGATGCTCTTCTCAAAGCCCACCAAGAGAGTTTGGGAAGAATATGTGACCTTAAATTCACACTGGACATGAAGAATTGGGTACTTGGTTCTAAATACTGTGATCAGTATCAGAAGTATTCTTATGAGAAGTAATGCTTGATATGTTACTCTATACATATTTTCACTCACATTTCTCAGCCACCATGGACAGCATCTTCAACATCATCCTAATTTAGCTTTATGGCTAAAATGTTTCTTACCACCCAGTGGAATGTCTGTATTCACATTCACATTCACATTTCATTTCCATTTTTCTTTAAGATAGGCTCCCCATTACAAACCTGTTACCATTTATTAAACACCCTTTACTATGTGTTCTTTTTCTACTTCTTTAAGTCCTGCTGTGTTTAAAAATAATTTGGACCTCATTATCAATACACATGTGGGACATCTCTAGTCTTCATTAAAACAAGCCCTCTTTTTCAGCTTCTGCAGGAGGCTGAAAAAAGATGCCAATGCTTTAAGAAACTCATTAATATTCATGCAACTCTTAAAGCAGTATCATCTATTTTTTCCAGAAGCACTCAAGAGGTTTGAAAAAGATGGACTACTTTCATAATTTATCATTTAGTTGAACATTTGAAGTTCCAATATGATAACTTCAGCAACGTTCACATTTTTTAAAAAAAGAAATATTCCTAAGGAGGAAAACAGTTCTATTTGTGTGTTTTAGGGTCTGTTACCATCTTCAGATTTGTTATTAATTATTGCTGTTATTATAATATTTCAGCCTTTTTTTCAATGTACAGTGATATAACAGGCTTCTAATGAGGATTCCTGAAAATATTTTAATTAGAAAGTTATTATTTTTATTAATACTTTATAATAAATTACAATAAAATAATTACAATGTTACCTTTTTTCTGATATTCTTTATACAGGTAGTTTTTGCTTACTGACTGCTCATTCAGTGACCATTCAAAGTTATGATGGTGCTGAAAAAGGGAATTTATGATTGCTCCTTGGTGGCAACCATCAGTGTCCCTGCAACCACGTTTGCAATTAAGACACTTGGTGACCTGGCACATTTATTTATTTATATCCTACCTTTATTATTTTTATAAATAGCTCAAGGTGATGAACATACCCTTTTTCCTCTTGTTTTCCTCATGTACCATAGTCACAACATGCCACAGTCACATGAACATAGTTTGTGATGTTCAAAGACAACTTCCAACACGCAAAGTCAATGGGGAAGCCTACAGGAGATTGCAAGTCTCTATCATGTAACATCATGTTTGGTTATTCACTTAACAACTGCAACCAGAACTGACATTGTAAGCCAGTGTGGTCACATGACATTTCATTTTATAACAAAGTTGACAAGTGACAACTACTGTAATATATTAAATGTCTTTCCAAAAACATATGTCCATATATACTTTATATATTACCCCCTGATCACTTAATGTCTTTAATTTTTCAAAAGCTATATAATTTGTGATGCAATAATGTCATAACATATGAGATATAATTATGGCATCTACTGGATACCTGTGAATCAAGTACTGAACTACAAACTAACCAACCTTCCTCCAACGTGTTGTGTGAACTCATCCTATGTATTCAGTATGTGTGTGTCATGTAAATATAATTAGGTTAATGTGTTATACAAACAGTACTATTTTTTTAACATTGCTTAGATTTCTAAACTCTTGTACATCTTGTACATGCAGCAACCAAGAAATTTCGTTGTTCCTGCAAGGGAACAATGACAATAAAGTTTTATCTATCTATCTATCTATCTATCTATCTATCTATCTATCTATCTATCTATCTATCTTTACTGTATGGGATCAAGCTAATATTAATATTAACTATTGTTGCTGCTCACCAAGTTATATGGTAGCACCTAACCACCTAACTTTGGCTAATCCTAAATCATTAAGCATTAAACATAATTGGACCTACCGTAATTACTGTAGTATTTCTTGGATGAGAAATCATCAGGAGAAGCCAGTGAAACTATTTCTGTATTCTTGCCAAAGACACTACATGGATCTGCTTTTGAAGTCACCAGGAGATGAACTCAATTTGAAGAAAATGTTATTTACTACTGCGGCTACAAGTAGCATTCAGTATTTATTTTTGTACTAATATTGTTCAGAACATATATATGATAAAGCTCCCCTTTACTTCATAATGATGAGGTAATAATAGGATAATAAAACTAATAACTTTCAATGGAATAACTAACTCTGAATTAAAGGAGAGAAGAACTTGACAAATAGTGTTGTTCAGTCAGGCCAAAACCCTTTATGCCTAAAATTAAGGAAAGATAATGGCAATTTTTTTCATCTCAATAAAGTGCTAAAATTCTTCACCATCATGATAGGGTAGCCTAGAGAGTACTAATTAGCAATCATAGCAGGAAATTCTGTCCTACAACACTAGAGAATGTCTAGAGATCTAACAGGATACAGCTAACAGAATCCTACTGAAAGGAGATGCCTCATTTGCCATATCCACACTAGTGATTTTATGGCATCCTATTGCACCATTCAACAGTTGCTATGATATTATATGAACAATAAAGTCTGGTTTTACAGTATCACAGTAATGACTGGATGAATCTGTAAAATGCTATAAATGACTAGTTTGGAAATGTCTCCTGGCTAATGGTAAAAAGCCAATCCTAGAAAAGAGAAAACTCTTGGACTAATAGAAAGAAGATCTGCAGAAGGGAGATATGGGAAGAGACAAAGGAACTGGCTATACGCAGTCTTATCAATACATGCAATGGTAAAATGGAAAGGGAAAAGGCCCTTCCCATTCTGAAATTATTATGACTACATGAGAGCCACTGCACTGAATTTTCTTTTTTTTTTTTTTTTCAATAGTATCAAACAAAAAGCCAGCAATTCAAATACAGAGATCTGGACCTTGCTATATTTCTTCTGCTATTTATGTTTAAATTTCTGGAAAAAAGAGATGCTGAAAGGAAGCCGAGCTGCCGTGTCACAGCCCAATAACATCTCTAATGGCAAAGAAGTCCTACAAAAATCAAGATTAAGAGAAAGAAGATAAAGACAGAAAAGAAGCAGGTAGACAGAACAACACAGACAAGTTTTTCCTCTAATATGGAAAAGACAGAAAATATAAATAACATTTACTTGGGAGTAATACAAAATGAAACTGATTTCTGAATAATAAGAGTTCCTTTCAGATGAACAATGAGAACATACACAAAAAGTCACCTCTTGGACACAACCATTCCAGTGGAATAAAACAGTTGTAAAATATATTTAATTGACCCAAAAGAAACTGAGGAGAAGCAGGGGAAAGCAAACAGTGGGAAGCATAGAAAGAAGACCAAGGAATGAGAAAAAAGATGGAGGTCAACACTGCATTTCAGAACAGTACATAATCAAGAGTTAATAATACTCAAGAGTCATTGTACCTAGATTGCAGAAGGAGGGAGCTTAAATGATGGTTATCACTGACTTCAATTGAAAATAAAAACAAAAAATGCAAGAAAAAAGATATGTTATATTTGTTAATGCTATGACACCACATGTCTTCTTTCAAAACTCTGATGCCAAGATTCATATATAATAAAAATAGTTAAAGCCAAGAAATAATTAAAAGCCAGATTCTCTGGAACACCTGGACTGACAAAGCAAATGATTGCTTGGATGCTATCTACTGCTGCACAGTTAAATTATTTTTTTACCAAAGGAACTGACATGAAAACCCCTTTTACTCAGTTTGTATCAGCAAATAAATAAAAGTATAATGCTAAAATGCTTTTCTGTGTGGTTGCTCATTTCACATATACAGCCCAAGCCACATTTTACAATAATCTTAAATTTGCATGATTTAATTGTATATTTTATTGAATTTTAGTGCATAAAAATACTGTTTTGGGAAGTAAAAGACTCTTCATGTACATTTTTCTCATATATGATAGTGGAAAGAAGTCTGATGAGATTAAAGTCTTTAAAAAGCAATGAAAATTATTTTCATTTTCATACATGCTCAATTTAAAATTCATTTTATTGTAGCATCATCATACAGATAACATAACTCTTGCATAAAAGATAATTGGTTCTATTTCTGAAATGTAATTTTTCACATTTTTATATACAGCTTTTTTCTGTCAGAAAATGAGGGAATGATACCAGACAAATGCGGATGGAAATGCAAGAGAAATTGAATCTCTTATTTTAAAAAATAGAATGCTACTTATTATTTTAAAATTTTTAAATAAAAACAATTTTTTCTATTTTTCTGTTTTCTTCCTTGCCATATTGATTGAAACATGGAAGATGAATCTAGAGCCATATAATAAATGAAAAATGTATGCCTGTCACGTGATAGTATACTTCCATTAAATCTTTTTGGATATTATGAATGGATGCCAATATGACAAATAAATGCATACTAGCCTGTATAGATCAATTTCCAACATTATTTTAATTATCTTGTAGGTAATTATTGTAGATCCTTATATATTCTAGATAAGGATTCTCAAACTATTGTGAATGTTCCTTATCAAGATTTATAGTTTCATATATGATGTCTCATAATAGTTTATCAGAGGATCTGAAAATACTTATACATGTTTCTTTTCTATGTAATTATTCTCCAAAGTAACTTTTAAATCTCCAAATGCCTTGTATAGTAAAAGGAGTGACTAAGCAATCCATCAGTTTAACAGAATCTACTTGAAGCACGATTACATTTAGATTCCACCTATTTCTTTTGTCTTTTTCAGTGTTTTAAACTTTTCAGTTGTTACAAGAATATTTCAATGAATTTGCCAATTAATGGTAACAGATAGAATAATCTAGAATATCATCTATTTAAGTTAAATTACTTATTTAGAATGTGAAAACTAATCAATTTAGGTGCATAAAATCAGCTCTGAATATCATACAACAGATCTGTCATTCATCTCAAGACTGTTTTTTTAAAAAACCAAAGGGGCAGATGAATTCAAAATTTTCAGTACTAGCTTCGACATGTAATCAGAAAATTCAATTCAAATGAACTTTAAATTGTAAGGTTTTCAAATCATGATTCTTATGTTCTTGTCATTTATAACATTATATAATATTAAGTTTCCATATCAACATAATCCATTCAGTATAAAAGAACCATTTTAAAAGTTCATAGTACTTCTCTGAAGTAGATGAAGATTTATGAATGGAACATACTGTACTTCTTTATGGTTTTTAAAAATCTACATATTCACACTGCTAAGTGAATTGTTTTACTTGATATTTAGTTTGTTACATTCTTAGCAATCCTATAATCTGGTGTATTGCAGTCACTATTCCTAAAATGTCTAGTCTTTGGCTGGAAATTCCGAGAGTTGCTAAATGAAATTTTGGAGGATGTAAATTTGGTAGAGGGCGGATTTATAATTTCCCCATTTGCAATTTACCATACAACACAATAGTATTAATAAATTCTAAGAATATGGAAGGCACATAAAAGGAAAAAATTCAAATTATACTGATGGTCACAGTGAAACAAAACATTCTATCAGAATTCTTTAGTGAAATTTACACTGAAGAAAGAGAAACAAAGCAATCGTGTAGTTTTGTATCAAACTGAAGTTTCTCACAACTGTCATGTTCATCAGGCCAGAGATAACAAAAATGTAACTTAATATCTACCATTATGAAACAGCAAACAACATCAGTTTTCAACCTTATTAAAACAGAGCAGCAATTGGTATTACTGATGTGACAGAGAGTGGTTGAGTTTCTTTCCATCATTATTAAGCAAATATGTGGCTCTGTCAAAGAGCAAATCTTCAAGAAAATCTGTGTGATGAGGTAATTTTATTACTCATTCATAGTGCCTTGTATTTGCTGTACTTAAAATAGACACTTGTACCCAGTGGCTTTTTATTACTGGAAGGAGGGTGGAGAGAGGGAATCACATACACGCTGGTCTTTTTTTCTTACTCCTAGCAAATGGAAGCAATTCAATCCAACATGGGTTGAAACTTGAGTAGGTCACTGTATACCGTGATAGAATTCCCTAATCCCTGAGCCAAATTTCCCGAGGGGGCCCTCCTACTAGTCCTTCACTTTCCAAGCTGACTTTTCCATTCCTTCAGCCCTCTCCTCTCCTCTCTCCCTCCCCTTCATCTCTTCATCTCCCTCTACCTTACAGCCTTGATATCCGATCTGCTGCTAGGATTCAGGTTTCAGTTTTTACAGCTTAGGCTGTCTATTGCTATATACATTCCTTTCTTTCTGCTCTGTCGTGATTACTTAGCAGAGCTTATTTTACACAAGTCCACATGAAAGCAGTTCAGATGAAGGGAAGCAGTCAAGCTGCTTGAACAGTTCAGATGTGCACCTACACAAGGACACATTGTGTTCACCAGAAGACGTTGTCGCATACATTTCATACAATATGACTAATTTGTTAAGTTACTCTTTAACTTAAGTGAAGAGGAGGCAATCTTTTTCGTATACCTTTCTTTCAATAAGTGAAGAATCATTGAAAGAAAGGCAAGCAAATATCCAATGTATCTAGAAGAAAACAAGATGCAAACCTGCTCAGAACTTTAGTTATAAAAACACAGAATAAGAGTTAATAAGACAACTAACTCTAGGATGAGGCCAAGGCTGCCTGAAAGCTTCTGCTGTTATTCACATTTTAACTGTGCAATCTATACAAGCTGTTCCCAAAACTATATATCATATCCATAGCCTTGGGTTAAATTTCTCATATAAGTGAAACTCTGATATATTTATTTCTCGTATTTCTTTTCTTCCATTATCAGAAGCTTAGGGGAAAGAGAGGTTTACCTGCATTAAGATTAGCACTAATGCTTAATAGACTTTCATAAAAAGGAAAAAAAATCTTGTGTAATTTTCCTCCTTTCACACACAGTGTTGTTTTTGTTTCTTCCTCACCATTTCAGACAAACATCTGTTCTACTGCAGAAGAACAACTATCTCCCAAACCACCAAGTGTGCCTGCAGCCAAAGTAAACAAAACAAACCCAGAGGATCCAGCATAGTCAGCCTTTATATATCCAGCCGGGATAGCATTTCATATGTTTTGATTAAAATTAGCTAATTTGTAATGCTAGAACCTATGAAACTTAAAAACTACAGATCGAATGAAGCACTGTCTTAAACGGACAGTGCATAATGGGACAGAGTTCCATGCCCACTGTCCCCCTTCCTCTCTACCCTTACCAAAATAAAAATGCAAACAAGGTCTGACTAAGCAATTATGGTTAAATTCAAGTGTACACAAAGCTTCCTCTAAGATAGAAAGTCTACATACAAAGAGGCATATGTATATATGCCTAGAAACTGGATAAATGTTATAGATATGCAAGGCACTTTGTTCTTACAAGTACACCACCACCTTTGTTCAAATATCTATCTGCTGTTGGACAAACCTTCAATACACCACAGAAAGATACAATACAAATAACAGAGAACACTTTTAATTGAGTTTAAAAATTAAACAAGAAACAGAGCATCCTCTTCCAAATTGATTTGCTAAGCTCAATAAGTAAAATGGTCTTGTTGATCCCTTTAGATTGCTAGCCTTGGACCACATAGGCAAAGATTCCATGATGATGCATATTCAATTTCACACACACAGCTTTTTAAATCATTATATACCAACAATGTATACTTAGTATTTCAATATATAACCTGATGACAGAATGATTATGAATGCTTCATTTCACTAAATGCAACTTGAGTGAATGGATTTTATCCTACCTTAGAACTATACTATGTTATTATTTGAAGCAAAGCAACTTCACTTCAGCCCCATAGGGGAGGTTCAGAGGAAAGATAAGTGAGAACCATAACAAATTAATGCTAACATTAATTTTATAACAGTACTATCAAGTGATTTCATCTTCACCTAGGTGAATATTGTATATTTATTTATTTATTTATTGGGCAACTTCTCAGATATTAGCCTCTGGAGTGCCAGCCCACACAATTACCTCTGGAATACAGCTGGATCGGAACTATTTCCTGCCAGGATGCTGGTTTTACCTCCTCCATACACAATCACTCCAAACAGTTATAGATGATATACCAAATCTACACACAGAGAACATACATATTCATGCACCCTTCTAGGATAGCTTTCATTTATTTCAACACTCCGCTTCTTTGATTAACTGTGAAGTGGAGCACAGAAAACAGACGCCGAAGTAAAAGGCAGAAGGAAAAGACAAGAGATCCTGTGTCTAAGCCCAAGAATGATGTGCCGTTCAGACCATAACATTTCACTTTGACAATTTAATTACACAGTTGCAGCTGGCTACTGGAAAGGGGGAGAGGGTGCTTAAATGACTTCCCTTTCTTTTCTAACTTTTAACAGCTTCTAGATTATCTGGCTAGGATGGGCACTTCAGAAGGGAATTGAACCCCTTTGGAGAAAATATTAGAAATAATATTGATGGTTATAGCCATCAACGTATCAGATTCGCTTAGGGATCTGGCTTTCTCGCCTGTGAACTGTGCAGTTAGGAGGAGGAGTTCAGGCACCTTTCGTCAACCCCATCTGAGGGTTTCTTCTCCCCCCCCCCATCACAACAAAACAAGAGGTCTTTTATTTATAACATCTTCTCCCATGGGGGGGGAGGGGAGACC
>JANHFM010002840.1:138145-161925 GCA_032468115.1 Grayia smithii
GGTTCTCGGCGACACGCTCTTGCCCGCCGCCCCTTCGAAACGCGCAATGACGGGACGAAACGGCGCGGATCCTTTTATTAAAACGCCCTGTATTACAAAGGCGCACTTGGGTAGCGCGCGCGCGGCTGGCCTCCAAGCGTGCGGTGTGTGGGTGAGGGAGACAGAGAAAGAAAGAAAGAGAGAGAGAGAGAGCTGTGTAGAGAGAGATAATTGGAAGGAAGGTTGCCGAAGTGTCCCACGGTAGTGGCAGCGGGGCTGAAGAAACCTAAGAAATTGTGTCGAGGAATTGCGTGTGTGTGTGAGAGAGAGAGAGCGAGAGAGCGCAAGAGAGAAATAGCGCGCCCTGGAACCCGCAGCCTGAGGATGGAGGATGCTGAGTGCTCGAGAGTGGCTGGCTGACGTCCCGCTAGCCAGCCCAGCTACGCAATTCCACCTTTAGGAGAAAGGGAGGGAAGGAGGGAAAAGGCGCAAATCGAGGCTGCTCTCCACGCCTGTCTGCCCACGGCGCTGGGAAGGGAACGTATCTACAGTCGCGTTGAAACCTCTCCAGCTGAGGCGGAGCTTGACGTTTTCGTGGGTGGGCGGCAGTTTGCAGGGAGCTGGGCCGCTGAAACGAACGGCGCTAGTATTCGACGAGCAAAAGACATTACACCGACGGAGGGTTTTGCTTTGTTTTGATTTTGGCGGGAGGATCGTTTCCAGTCCCGCGCAACTAGTCCTCAAGAAAAGCTTCCTTTAATGCGTGGCATCAGGCTTTTGTCCCAACATATTAGGTTCCATCCATGCCAATAATCAGCTCTCTCTCTCTCTCTCTCTCTGTGTGTGTGTGTGTGTGTTAAAGTTCGTCTCCACGACCATATTCTGAATTAGTGGGAAGGACTCAAAATGTATCCCATAACCGACTGTTATTTTTAAACATTGAAATCTGGAAACTAAACACGACCTGTCTTTCCCAAACCTTTCATTCAGTTCTGCAAGGCTGGCTGCCCTTATAGATCTGGGAGTCCGAAACGCCAACGCCCCAGTTAGAGGCTTATTAGCACCGATCCTCTCATTCTTCCCCTGTTCTGTTCGAGAACTGACTCGAACTAAGTCCTCTCTGTGAAGGTTTTGTTTCGGAGAGACTTGACTTACTTCATCACCACTGTTGAGAGAGAGAAAATATATGATAGACGGTACTTGGTACTAAATGTTGGATTAACGGTTCACACGGAAGCAGAATGCACTGATTATATTCGGTCGTACACACCTACTCTTTAATAGCTCATAATTATCTGATGCTATACAATATGGAGGTGTCCATTTTCCATTAGTGAAAATCTCCTTCAAAAACAAAAAGTACAATCTGTCAAAATTCATTTTCGTTCCAATTCTTGATCTGCATTTTATTTATGACAGTTGGCTTATTGACACTAATGGAGCCCTGATTATAGGAAAAATAGCATTCTAAGGCAAAATTTTAAAAAATCTTTTAATCCAGATTCACATCAAATTCTAGATTTATTCTGAAATTAATTTAATTAAGAACTGAGATTTGCTGTAAAGCTCTTTTTAGAGTCTATAAAGCTCTTTTAGAAAAAAATTTTCTAAATAGATATGCAAATATGCATATTTAATGATACAGTAGTCTTTCAATAATCACAGGAATACAAAATTGTAAAGCATTAATCTATTCTGCAATATTGATGAATATTCTGCAAAATATTCATTTTAAAAACATTTTACTATTATTATCATCATCATTATTATCATTATTATCATTATTATTATATACTGTAGAACAGAAGTTCCTAAACCATTTGTCATCACACCTCCTTTTAGTATAATCTTAATGAACATATCTCCCTGAAAAAATCCAAAAGTGAACACAAATGAACAATGAAAACAATACAATGAAACTTTGGGGAAGAAGGATTTATTGTAACAATGTACAGTTCAACAAAAGGTTCTTTATACTTCTCATGGAGTCTGTCTGAACTTTCCAAGGGAGATACACATCACAATTTGGGAAAAAGGCATGAGTTGGAATTAAAGTCTGAGATCACCAACCATTTCCTCTCTAACACTTCCTAGCAGATGCTAATGATGTAACAGTACAACATCTTTCACAATGTCAAAAAGTTCTACCCTCCCATTGTGCTCTTGATTGGCTAACAAACTATGTTGTATTGCCATTTTTCCTAGGTGAAGTATATTCTAAGGGCACTGATTGATAAATAACTAATAGCATGTATTTCCTCACTTAAAATACAGGCATCTCTCCATGCTAGGTATTCTACCAATGACTGATGCATGTTGGTTAGACTTTGTAAACATATTTTTCTAGGAAGAAAGGTGGAAAATGCAACAAATTACACAACAAGCCTTCAACTGTATATATATGTTTGGGCCATGCTACTGTATTAGCCAGACTGGAACATGTTTAGGAAAAATGTTTCAAAGGTGCTTTTTCAAAAGGCCACAGGACTGTTTTTCTCTGAGGAAGAAGCTGAAGATGTTTTGCTTCTCATCCAAGAAGCTTCATCGGTTCTGGTAGGATGCGGGGCGGGGCGGGGAGGGGAGATTGAAAGGATCATATTTCTTTGCAGTCATCTTTGGTCACTAACACTCAAGCCACTTGGGGGTTTATCTGTGCCCTCAGGGTCACCTGTATCAGACTGCACATGGGGTAGAATCATCTTGGAACTGCTGAAAGGACTGACTTATAGATAGGGTCCACATTCTGGATAGATAGGATCATTGGTTTGAAAGAGGGATAAAAGAGGCCATTTATGTTAACATTGAACGGCCTTTTCTCAACAGCGGGGGAGGGATAAGACATCACCTATCTCCTTTCAGCAGTCCTTTCATAAGTTCCAAGAAGATTCCCTGTTTGCACGCTGATATAGGTAACCCTAAGGGCACAAGTGGCCTCAAGAGCTCTCAGGGAGAGTGCTAATGACCAGATGACCGTAAAGAAATATGACCCTCCCCCCAAATTCTGTCAGAACAAATCTATCGTCCCCACCATCCTGCCAGAACCGTTGAAGCTTTTTGGATGAGAAGCGAAATGTCTTCTTCCTCGGGGAAAAAGCAATCCAGTTGCCTTTTGAAAAAGCATCTTTGAGACAGCTATGACCAGGATGACTGAGAATGTCCACAGACATTTGAGAAAAAATGAAGTGACAATACAAGTCAAATGCTGAAGGCTAGGATACTTGAAATGACATAATGCAAAACAGTTTGAGCAAAGGAGAGATTGGATTTGCAAGGATATTATTAATTTTATTTATTTATTTATTCCAATGTCTGGGAAACTGCAAGTGTTGAAAGGAACCAAATGATAGCTACTTCCACCTATTCAAATAGAGGCAGAGCAGAAATGTGGATTTAAAAAAAAATTCTGACTCAAATCCCTTTCTCATAGTATGAAACACATGATTATTTTCCCATTATAAAGACGGAAACTGAGACTAGATAATAGTATCTTGTTCAAATCATGCAATAAACCTATATCAGAAATAGCACTTATACATGATGCATAATCATAGCTGATCCCTTCACAATGGCACAATATAGCCATTGACACATTTACCTTTTGGTTATGAAATCTTAGATATGGTTAATGGTACTGTCTGTATTTATGTTTTCTCATCATCAGCATATTTATTATGGAAAATCACTAAATGTATAGTAAAATGTATAGTAAAGTAATAAAATTTAAAATAGTAAAATGCCAATCAGTAAATAGTCCAACCAAAGAATCTCTAAGACCCACACAGACAGGCAAGACACCAGAATACAAACTGACAACAAACAGCACTCCTTGCTAGCACTGATGATGTTGCCTAGTTAGGGTAAATGAAACGTCTGCAAGAAAACAAGCTAGCTCAGAGAGCAGCAAGGACCCATCATTTCAATCCTGAGCTACAAATATTCTCCTTTAATAGTAAAATGTATGTCTGTACAATTTACAGTATCTATGTTCTTTATTTAATAGAAAGCTAGAAAATTCCTATTGTGCAAGGCAAGCATTTCACCTGTATTAAAAAGCAACCTTGTGACTGTTGCCAGCAGCCAGTAACAAATTGTGAAACTAACTATTATATTTGTCTCATCAATCTGGTAATCTAGACCATAGCTTCATCCATGAAGGATTTCTAACCATGGAAGCTAAATCAAGGAGGAAAAGCCTCCTTGCCTTCTTGTTATGAGTAGGTCAATGTGTAAACTGTCACTAAGCCACCAGTGGAAGTTGGCAATATTTGAAATGTTAGTTGTTGTAAATTATCCAAGAAATAGGTCTGCAAGGAATGAATGAATAAAAAATAACAGTGATATAAATGTAACATTGTATCAATTCATTTTTTTTCAGCACAGTGTGTTGAGATTTGAGTTGGTAGGATTGCCAAGCAAACTCACAGCTTTATATTTTTAAGTGTTTGTTTTGAGCTTATAGTTGTACTCAAGGTTTATTAAAATTATTGGATATTTTGCAGTTGGGTTTAATGGTGTGTGAATTGAATGTTAAACATTAACTTTCTTCATTTTAGAAAAGGATTGGCTTCATCAAAAAGCAATACATTTAAATCTATAAAAGCTTCATCTTTTAACTATAGCCGTGCATACACAAATACAACCGTGGGTGGGGTAAGCTCTTAAATAATAATAATAACAAATTGAATTGTAAAGTACTTGGCACTCTCTGAGCTTGATTATTTGCTTGCAGATATTTCATCTTTCTCTTTCATCTCCTCTGTTCTTGCTTTGAGTTGTCTTGCAGAATCTGCAGGAATTGTCCCTGGAATCTCTTGAAGCAACCATTCAAATAGCATTCCTTGGCATCTGCTAGCCACTTAAAGGTTAATGGTCTATGACTGGGAATGTGCCATCCTATGGTTTTATTTTTTATATACAAATAGAAACCAGCAGGGCATATTTTTGCAGGAATCCCATGAAGGCAACTGGTCCACAGTATAAGTTGATGGACACAAACAGTTTGTGAATTGAAGCCACAGTTTGTTTCCTACTTTTATCATTTGAACAGAATATCACTTCAAATAATGGTTTAATATAATACTGTTGGGTTGCATTATTTGAACCACTTATTGTGGTTTAGACTTACTCATTTTAACATCACTAAGCCTAAATAATATTTGGGCAATTAGTGACATAATATTTGAAATATAAGTAATTATGTAATTTTTCATTAATTAAAATATTTTCTTCAATGAAATGTTATAGTTGGTATATCTAGAAATGTCAGTTAAATAAATTGTAGCTAACATTTTATATACATTTCACAATCAATTTGCAAATTCATTGATGTATTCTTAGCAATGAGACTTCTGGTACTTTAGATCCACACACCTAGAGTGTAATCAGATTGGGGAAGGTTGTTTCAGATTATGGACTCCTATGTCATATTAGGCAAACTTTGAGGAAAGTAAAGCATTCATCCTGGGGGAGGCAAAAGAAAAAATTGCTTCTTTAGATTTAAAGAGGTCCTTCCCATGTTCATTTCTGTTAGTATTTGTGTTGTGCTGATGATTAAATCTGATTAAATGGCCAATCAGAGATTGTTGATTCACTGAGGGAATAATTTTTAACTTATTATCTCAGTTAAATTTATAATCAATCAATTAGTTAATGAAATGTAATGTTCCTGGTATATTACAACATAGGAAAGGATACAGAGATAATGTTGCTTGTCCACTTGAAACATCAATTTGAATACCCCTTTTAAAATTACTATGAGGAGGTTAATTTGTAAAATGTAGCAGACTTTCAAGGCATCAATAGCAGACTGAGCTATGAATCTGCTCTTTGCAGAGCTGACAAACATGGGCAAAATAGAAACCAGTGAATTTGTACTTACACAGAAATCTAAAATAAGGCCACACTATGTGCAACAATGCATTTGGGATTTTTTAATATATCCTATTGGATATTGTTTGATATAGCACATTTTTTCACATATCTGAGAACTTTTTATGATTTATCAGCTAAGGTCACAGAATTCATTTATATAAAGATTTCCTAGCCCAGTCTTCTTTTATGCAATAGCAGTGGATTTTATTTACAGACATTGGCCACGTAACATTCTAAAACATTAAGAAACAAAGAAAAACTGGTCATATAAAAAAACTGTTAAGGTATTAGAAATTCAAAGTTAGAAACACCAAAAGTCTGGATTTCTAACTTACCACCAAGGATTTTTCAAAAAAAGTCCTTCTAAGATATTTTTTCTTCAGAAAATATTTAACTAAATGTTTAATAATTAATGATTAATTATTAGGATTTTTTATGCTTGGCTGAAAACATTATAATTGTCTTAAAAATCATCAAAACGCATTTCAGAATGGGCAAAAATTGACATTTATTTTATGCTAGAACCTACCTCCCTTTCTTAAAATGAAAATTTGGAAGTTTGATTCTTTGGGAATAGGAATGCCATGAACTACAGTGATTAATGTATCTCGGTCTAAAATAGGCTATAATCGATAAAGAGGACAACAGCAAATTGTACTGAATAACACTAGCAATAGCACTTAGACTTATATACTGCTTCATAGTGCTTTACAGCCCTAAGCAGTTTAGAGTCAGCAAATTTCCCCAAACAATCTGGGTCCTCATTTTATCGACCTCAGAAGGATGGAAGATTGACTCAGCCTTCCACCCTTCTGAGGTCAGTAAAATGAGGACCCAGATTGTTGGAGGCAATATGCTGACTCTGCAAACTGCTTAGAAAGGACTGTAAAGCACTGTGAAGTGGTATATAAGTCAAAGTGATATTGCTATTGCTAATAATATCATATTGCAAAGATACACCTGATAAACATAACTCTATTAAATCATCCCTGCATGGAATGGTAGAAGCACTGCAACATAGTGCCCCAATCACCACAGTCAAACCAGGAGAGTATTGTGCTCAATGGTATTAAAAGCTGCTAAAAAGTCAAGCAGGATCAATAGAGACTTCTTCTGTCTCTTGAAATGAATTTATTTGAAAAGATGACAAAGAGAGAATATGTTTGCTGGCCTAAACCCAAGCTGGAAAGAGTCAAAATAGCTGGTATTCTGTCTTTCAAGAATGTTTGCAGCTGCACAAACATTCATACACTCAGGCACATGGTCCCAAACTGGGAAAGGTTGTTAGCTTAAAGCTTAGGATAGGGAAAAGCTTATTCAAGAATTCTTTAGGAAAAAATTGCCTTCTGTTGTAGTTTCACAATTATTTAATGTAGAGTAGAAATAATATCAATTCTTATTTTTCTTAAAATCTAATATAGAAACATGCAATTTTCTAAATGTAGCCTTTGATACTCATAGATATCCTGTGTTCGCATAATGCTAGACAAGGTCAAAAATCCAAATTTAG
Source organism: Grayia smithii (assembly GCA_032468115.1). Taxonomy (NCBI): domain Eukaryota; kingdom Metazoa; phylum Chordata; class Lepidosauria; order Squamata; family Grayiidae; genus Grayia; species Grayia smithii. Next base: position 145,506 of record JANHFM010002840.1, read on the forward strand.
TTGGATAGTCTGTGGTTCTTTGTGAAGACCCGATCATGTCTCAATCTGTTGTGTGAACCATGCCATTGTGATAAGCTATTTTATATCTTGCTTATGAAAACAGAGCATATTTGGTGAATGCAAGAATTGGACTTAATTAATCTTTCATGATTCAAGCACTTCGGCTTGCTGGCTGCTAACAGTCATCTTTTTCCTCCCAGAGTTTCAAGAGAAGTGAGCTTCTTTGAAAATTTGGCTCTTTACTAATTATTTTTCCAAATAGTCACAGGGAATAGTCTTTTATTTGGGCTAACAGAAAGTTCCTTTGACCTTGGGAATCAAAATCTGTGGCAAGTGAGAGATCCAATGGATTCTTGACAGGCCCCTCCCACAACTTCAAGGAAGGAGGAAGGAATTAGTGAAACTTAATATTAATAGGGAAAAAATAATTGAGATAGTGGAAGTATAAGAACCTTGTCAGAGAATGACCATATGATCCTAGAATTCACCCATACAGCAGGCAAGGAGAACTGAAGGCAATCAGATTAGTGTTTTAGTGTGTTCTACATTTCTAGCAACTGGCATTTGTTTCTGCTTGTTAAGCTTTCTTATTGCTGCTTTGCATGCCAGATTTCCTTTCCCATCCTTTAATTCAAAGACTCTCTAAACAACTACACATTTGGTATCTTAACACTTGGAACATCTTAAAAATATTTTGTGATCTCTGTGCGCTTTTCATTAGTTGATATATAGATTCAGGCTTAATTATCTTTATGTTAAAGTTCCAGGGAATTCTCATGTTCCTCACAGATTCTCCTCTTTCTTCTTCTGCCCTAATCTCTCCATTTCTTGGCTATTTCTATAAAATTACCCAGCTGTAGATTCAGTAAAAAAAAACATTCTTTTTGCTGGAGAGCTTCTCTGCTCTGAAAGCAGGAGGCTGGTATGCTTGACCTCCTTCAGCACTTAGGCAGCCTTGGCAGAGATTGTGCCCACACTCTGCAATAGTTATTTATTGGAGCATTACAGGAAAATAGGGCAAGAAATTTCACCACAGAAAACCTGGATAAGACTCCCAATAATCATGGCTCCCTCAACACTAAGAGATAGAGTTGGTATATTTTTACTGTTTTAGTGACTTGATATCTTCCTTTCTGGAATGAGTCACTCTTTCAAAACATTGGTATGGAAAACTGAAGCAAGTTGAGAAGTCTCCTCTTTTGTTTTTAAATGAAAAGAATTATTGGCTCTTTTAGGAAAAAAAAATCTTTCATGTAAAAGTTGGACCTATTCACGCTTTCGTTATCTTATTCCATCTCCAGGTTAATTGGAAAGGCTGTGAATGGTATGGAGCATCTGCTTCCATGAAAGCTCTTCCCACTCTACCCCACCCCCTCTGACAGCCTTGTGCTTGAGTAGCATTTTTTGCCAAAATAGGCAGCATCTCACTTCCCCCCTCCAGATTGACAAAATGTATTTGACAAAAATAATGCAGAAATTCCTCATTTGGGAAATGTTGTTTCTAATAAGGAGTACAGTATGTTTCATCAAATCATGTTATGTACATGGTGGAAAAAGAATTAATAGATGTTTTGCTTTGGGTATTATAGCACCTGTATTGTCGCTTCAGTTTTAAGGAAGAAGCAAGATGCTATACATTAAAGAAAAATGATGATCACAATGGGCAAGCTACAGATCCATGGCAATCTACTAACTTCAATAATGAATAGAAAGAGTTAATCGAATCCTCTTGACTCATGTCACTTCTAGTAAATGTTTAGTTTCGACCTATGTAAAGAACATTAAATAACATTTAAATTAAGAATGGAAAAAAAGTCCTTCAGAAACAAAATAGCTAAACTAAGAGTCACAGAAAGTTGACATGTAGCAGGGGTCAAATCCAGCAGGTTCTGACAGGCTCAGGAGAACTGGCAGCAGAAATTTTGAGTAGTTTGGAGAGTGGCCCCAGAGTGGAGTGGGAATGGAGATTTTGCAATATCCTTCTCCCAGGAGTGGGGAGGAATGGAGATTTTGCAGTATCCTTCTGCCACGCCAACCAAGCCACACCCACAGAACCAGTAGTAAAAAAAAATTGGATTTCACCACTGACGTGTAATATACAGTAAGAATGGGGGTTTGTTTTTTTAGGGGGTGGGTGAGACATTTGTTGTTGGATAATCACTAGGAAGAAAAGGGTATCATGTATTTTTCTCAGAGCTGAGTGGATAAAATCTCCATGTTAGGAAAGGTCTAACCAAGAGTCAATGCTGTATTCAAACACTGAACTTAAATTTCAGTCTTTGTCAGAATTGCTGACATAAGATAAAACCTCATATATGAGAGCTGGTGGCTTTTCTTAATTGAGAGGTTGTCAATGAAATCAGATTTCATCAAGAAAGCAAATAGTACTGGTAGTCTTCAATTTATGGCCGCTCATTTAAGTGACCATTCAAAGTTATGAAGGACCTTTGAAAAGGTATTTATGACTCAGTTCTGAAGTTTGATGGCTGCCCCAAACCCCCCCCCCGGTCACATGACAGCATTTTGGGCACTTAGCAACCATCTACAGCTATCTGCAACATCCCATGGTCACATGTGCAATTTACAGCATTTTTACTGAAAATCTGCATTTATTTTTGGTTTTTGGCAAATGCACCCCATAGTTAAGTGGCAAAAATGCTGCTTAACAGCCCTGGCATTCACTTAATCACCACTGCAAAATACGGTCATAGAATCTGAGTGGTCATGGGAGATGATCCACTTTATGATCATCATGACTTATGACCGTAATGGGCAGGTTCCATTATAGTTACAAGTCTAGGATTACCTTCAAGGAAATAATACCTTAACCATCACTTAGGAGAGGTTCAGAATTGTTCTGGAGAATGCTCAATGCAATGGCTGCCAGGTTCTTGCACTTCATTCCCTGTCAGCACATTGTCACTATTTGTGATGATGTACGATAATATGCAGCAATATTAAGGAAGCCCATTTGGATGTTTTGTGTATATAATCGTTACAACCATTCAAACAACAAAGCTAAATCTCAACCCCTCTAAATGCTATATGGGAGATACAATATTTAGAGTCTCTAGTTGGATGTATTGTAGCCAAAACCTGGCTCACCTAAAGCATCCAAATCACTTTGCAGATAAAACATAATTTTATTGGCATACAATCAATAAATGGTGTACCTGAGTTTCCAGAAAAACTTAGCAGCTCTGATCAAAAGCAGAATGAGAACTTATATATCCTTGGCCCATTACACTGCAAAGACAGACTTTTCTGAGGTCAGGAAATCATCCCCTGAAAACCACCAACTGGTCCCGTATGTAAAACAGTTCTGGAATTCATCCTTATTTATGTATTCCTATTGTGAGCAATGTACAGGAAATTATCCAGTATATTCAGTGACAGGTTGCTCCCGGTTCAGGCCGGCTCACGTGAATAGGTAGCGGTGACGCTGTGACATCACCAAACTGGTTCTACGTGACCGGGAGCTGGCCCCACCCACGCGCCTGTACTTATCGGTGTCTGTGCAGAGCATGCGGAGCGCGCGAAGCACACATTTGCAGGTCGCTTTTTTGAGGTTTTTCATCCAATAAAAGCTTTTGCGCATGCGTGCACTGCGCACTCCGATCACACGCAAAGCACGTGCACCCTTAGAACCAGTAGTAAAGGTAAGTAGAACCCACCCCTGAGTATATTGTATAATGTACCACAGCAAGAAAGAAAGAAAAGGAGAAATAAGAATGAATGGTGCTCTTTTCCATAGTTCTGCACTGCTGAGTAAGATTTTGATTGTCATACTGCCCAGGATTTTAAAACAGTCCAACAGGATTGCCTGAAAAAAACTATTGAGACCAAGTCTCACTGAGTTCAGTGGGAGTTATTTTGAAGTATGCAGGGATTAGATTGTAGGGCATATTTCACAATATGTGGTAGTTATGTGTGGTGGATCAATCTTTGAATCATTAAAGAAGTTGCTCCTTATTCCAGGCTACTATGGGGTGGGGGGTGGGGGGCTTCAGGTTCCTCATTGTCTTCACAGGCATCTGTGTACTAGTTTCTGAAGTTTCCTAATAGCTTCAGCCTCTAGTAGCTACTAGCTTCTGAAGAAGCAGTGTGAGCCTCACAAAGTAAGTAGCAGCTTTAGTTTTTAAAGGAATATGTTTTGTACACTCTCCCCTGCATGGTGAAACATCTCTTTCTACATATTTCCAGAGACCTTTATACCACACTGTAAGTGGTAAGAAGGAAACAATCACATATTTATGTTTTCTAGCTCTAATTTACAATTCATATATTTAAATAAAGAGGCACTTGCTTGTAAAAGTTTTAATCCTCAAGAATTCATGCAGCAACAATAACCATATAAGGTACTAATTCTATATGCCTCCAGTGATTTTATCCCTAACCCCTCTAATGAATTAAAAAAACAGGATAAACTGGAAACTCCTATTCTTTAAAGTACTGATTCCCTCTTTCAATTTATTTTATTACAAAACATTCTACCCTATAGAATAGGGTACATTTCCAGCAAGGAGACCAATAATTTATAGGTATCTTATTTAAACTGAGATGATATATCCTTTTCTTACATAGGACATAAGGATACTTTATAAACAGAAGCTATTCTGGCATACAAAGTGCTTTTGCCAGAATTTCATATAGCACTCCCCACTTTTTAGAATAGAATAGTATAGAATTCTTTATTGGCCAAGTGTGACTGGACACACAAGGAATTTGTCTTGATGGAAACTCTCTTGGTGTACATCAAAGAAAAGATACATTTGTCATGCATCATAAGGTACAACATTTAATGATACTCACAGGGAACAAATAAGCAATCTAATCTTATTAGGAAACAGTCAATATAAAGGATACCAGCAACAAAGTTACAATCATACAGTCATAAGTGGGAGGAGATGGGTGATAGGAACGATGTGAAGATTAATAATAATGCAGACATTTTTAATGTTTAAAACTGATAAAACATAATTACAGAACAAAAAAAAATGTGCTGACCAGCTGGATTATGGTTATAGGTTCAGTCACTGGTTTTGGTGGCTGAACCTTTGTCATTTTTAAAAAGCTTACAATTGGTACTCCTCCCAGCACCTGGAGTGCCTTCATCTTGCAATTTGCATATTGGGTGTGGCAGCCCTGTTCATAACATTTATACTCCAAATTTTCCCAGATCCCCATCAGACTACCGTATTTTCTCATCAGTGATAGGCTATGTCATGCACATGGGCAGGGTAAAGACTTTATCAATCTACCCCCCTTTTTTTTCTTAAATGAAAAGCCAATCTAACTTGATCTGCTTAAAAAGAGTAGAATTTGATCTCATTGTCCATGAGCTTCCACTGAGTGACTGAATAAAGGAGAGTAGCTTTCTTCCTCCACCTGATTAGAGATAGTAGATTCATACATTGCACATTTAATTAAGAAACATTAACCTAAGTACATGGGTCAATCCAGAACCCAAAGGGTAAGCAATCTAATGATGAAGTATTACAGGTAACTTAGGTCACCAACATTCAAGGCAATATAAAAGCCAGCAGCAGTTTTAGAATCACAAAAACCTTCTCAATAATCCTCTTTCACTCTTAGCCTTTTGTCATTTTGAAGGAAGATTTGTAAATATTCTGTCTAGAGTTCTTAAGTAAAAGTTGAAGTATCTATGCTTCCCCTTGTTATGACATATCCAGAAAACCTCTGGATTAACCTAGACAGTTGCTTTAAAGCTAGGCACTAGTCCTTAAGTAGGAAAAGTAGGCCAGCATAAAATGTGCTACCCCAACTCTTGAGCCTTATTTTGCCTCAGTACAGTAATTAAGCCAGAGACTGGGGCCATCCTTACTTTCTTGACATGGGACAAGTTAAGGAAAGCAATTACTGGAATCCTTCCAGTTTTGTTTCCTCTCTTACCAGGCATGGCCTATTAGTGGAAGAAATATCACCACTACACTCTTAGTATCACTAATACCCAGAATTAGTACCACTAATACCCGGAATTAATCTGTGGATAGCCAAAAAACTGGAATGAAGACAAAATGGCTGCCCCCACCATACAAGCAGTCCTCATTTAACAACCACAATTGGAACTGGCAACCCAATCATTAAGCAAAGCTTAAGCAAAACTGTGACTGTGCTTATGATCTTATTTGTCTCCTCTGCTTTATGAACCTGTGAAAGTTATAAATGTGAGGAATGGTTCATCATAACTGTGAATAGCTGCTGTAGAAGGCAGTCACTAAACAGGGACTACTTGTAAATTTAAAAAAAACCTTCTTGTTGGCAGAAGCAGCATAAAATCTGTATTGCAATCAGTGGGGCAAAACCAGCAATAAAGAGCTGGTAAAACATGGCTCTCCTTCCTGATTTAAAGTTACCTTCTTTCCCCCCCCCCAAGTTTTTTATTTTTTTACAAACATATCAATGGGTGTGGCACCTGAGTGTCTTACATTTTAGTACAAATAAAATAATATTTATAATATTTACTATGTTTGACAATCTTATATCATTCTGGTAATTGTACACTTATTTATGTTGTTATAATCTTCCATCATTTAATTATTCAATATTTCAATGTTATTTTTATGCCAATCACCATATTATTCAAGCATACTTGATAATAACTTCATTCAAATTCTGATTTCCCTCGTTATTACTTCAACTTATTATATAAAAATGTGCATTCCTATTTTAACTTTTAATTATGCCACTATTATATTTCAAAATATTCCCTTTCTATCCATCATCTCTTGCCCGCTTTAAAGCTTTGTGTTTTTTTCTTAGCTTGCCTCCCATATTCCTCTCTTGGATCTTTGCCTCTATCTTGACCAATCATTTTAAACATTTCTCCCTTCTCTGTCCTATTCCATTGTCTAATTTTCAAAGTACCTACTAGATATATATAAAATAAACACATTATCTGTGTGAATGTCAATACTGAGTTTTTGTACATAGAGGAATGTAGGTGCATTCAGGGAACTAATTCTATTTACCACTGAGTCTCTTGTGAGTTAATAATCTGGTGAATTTATCTAGGCTAGAAGGTTGTCATTAAATGTATTAATTTACAATCTGTAGTGGGTTCAGCATGAATCCAGAGATCTGATATAGTATAAGAACATGGAAGCAAAAATGAGTTATTGGGACAAGCTATCCCACAGTTAGGGGAATGTGGGAATGCATCCACTGTCTGTAAACCTCTGAGCATTAGCATTTTTTAAAAGTCTGATCTCTAAATTGTATTTAATAAATGATCGTTCATTTCAATCCCTGTATTCTAATGCCATGCTGATTCCTGCAGCAAAAACTCTCTGTATTTTACTGAAATACATAAGAGACTTCTATGACTGTTTATTCCTTTGAAAAACTATTCATTGATTCTGACCCGAGTCCATTCTTGATACAGATGAATTCATAAGCTTCTTCACTAACACAATGGAAAATATGTAATAAAAACTGTTCAATGCAATAATAAGCACTGTAATTAACTGAGACAATGGTTTTAATGATTAAATAAGGGTCAGTTTAACACTGCTACGTAACTGTAATCATTGTTGGTCACTTGCATATCTATTTAGCCAAACACTCTAGTTTGTAAAGGACACTCTAGTTTGTAAAAGAACTAGTTATAAGCATAAGTTTTCAGAGAGTAGTTTCAATGCAATAAACCTTCCCACCCCTCTGTCAGCAATCAAGAAGCAAATTATTTCTGTGTTCTGTATTTTCTGGAACAGGTAATTATAACAGGAAATAAGGAACAGACACTGGTTAAATATTAGTGTAATTGTACTGTGGATAGTACATGTGTTGGGAAACAAATACAGTGTAGATTTGCTTTTTACTATGTTATTTTGTAAACATATTTCAGTCTTGCTACAGTTTGCGGATTTTAAGTTCGAAATGAATTACAATTGTGCGATAAGTATAAAGTTACCTCATTTTATTAGAAAGCTCTACATTTGATCAGTATATTTTTTTTCAATCAATTTTTCCTGTATCTGTGTAAATGCTGTCTTTTTTATTGAACTTCTATGTCTAAAAATAAAATATAAAACTGTTTCCTAAGTATTTCATTATGGAGCAATTTCAGAAACTCTCTTTTCTTTCTTACTTTTTTGCTTTCTTAAGATATTTAGAATTAATATTCTGGTCCACATGTCAAAAATGGGCTAATAACCAACTTATTTTGATTTTTGTGAAATAAGTGTTATGTAAGCATGTTATGTAAACTTCATGCTTGTTGCTTAGGTATATGTAAAATAAACACATTATCTGTGTGAATGTCAATACTGATTTTTTTTCTACATATAGGAATGTAAGTGTACTCAGGGAACTAATTCTATTTACCACTGAGACTCTTGTGAGTTAATAAACTGGTGAATTTACCTATGTTAGAAGGTGGTCATTAAATGTATTAATTTACAATCTGTAGTGGCTTCAGCATAAATCAGGAGCTCTAGTATACTATCATTATTGTGTGGGATTTTTTTTAAGAATAGAAGATATCTAACATTACTGAATATTAATTAAAATGTCATGAAGTAATAACTTAAAACCATTAAAGCATTGATCAGCAGAAATATGACCACATATATCATTGCAATCTACAGTGCTAATTTACAAATTGTATCCTATAAAATTATGATTTCCATCAAGAGTTTGTAAGTTTCCATGTCATTTTATATCATCACATTGCTAAAGTATACTGAGCAGTGCTATGCAGAAGTACACACCCCAATAATATTTTGAATTGATAAATCATGACAGATGGTGAACACAACCTTTTTTTAAGCACAGACATGTGGATTGAAAATGAGTAAGCTCTATTATTTAATGCAATTTTATGCTGTCTAATAAGTGTCATTAGCATCAGGTGCTCCAGTATGTTTATTCACCTTACATTTATTGATTTTGTTTCCTTTAAGCAAACTGAAATACTACAAAGTTTAATGAAGCATATAATTATATTTCACATCTGAACAGTATAATTATATAGAGAATGTATACTCAACACAATTCATGGTTAAAGGATGCATTGATATCTTACAGTAATATTTTCGAATTAGTCCTTATTGACATAGTATTTTGAAATGTAACCTCATAAAGGGGAAAATCAGCCCTCAAGAATAATGCAACTACTTTTAAGAGCAAAACAATTGCCGGGTTTCATTTACTCTCTAAAATATTTTAGGATTTAACAGATCTCGTATGGTTTTATATGTATCTTTTAAATAATTATACTAGGGATTTGCAGCAGATACTTCCTCTTATATATCCCTATCAGCTATATACTGACTGAGAATTATGGGAATAGCAGCTGAACCCATTGGGGGAGTTCTTGGACAGAGAAATTAGGTTAAAGACTAGGATGGCCAAAATATCATATCCCAATCTGAGCACCCAAACAGCCTCTAGATTACTAGAATTTCCAAAGAGCATGTTGAAAACCCAACTAACATGTAAATTATACCTGTGATACAAAAAGTATTTAGTAATTCTCTAGTGTCTAGCACAGTGGTACTCAACCTTCCTAATGCTGTGACCCTTTAATAGTTCCTCATGTTGTGGTGACCCCCAATCATAAAACTATTTTTGTTGCTACTTCATAACTGTAATTTTGCTATGATTATGAATCTGATGTAAATATCTGATATCAATATCCTCTGCTGTGGTAGAGGATAAGCGAAGCCCATTTTTGGTATTTTTGCGCTGGACCCAGGCTTCTTTACTGCCCTTTCCAGAGCCAAATCCATCTGGGGGCTTGTTTTCTGTCTGCCCCAGAGCTCACAAGAAGCCATCTCCACTTCCTGTTATTTGCATTCCTGCCATCCAACCTGCAGGGCTAAAGGCAGTGCCCGAAACCTTGGGAAGAGGTGAAGGCTGTGCAGCCTAGACTAGCTTAGCCGAGCGTTGAGCAGGGCTTCCAGGAATAATAACAGAAGAGCCAGGGTTGCAGGAGCAGAGAGATGGGTGGCCCCCCCTTCTCTCATCCCACTTAGGCGACCCCTGTGAAAGGGTCATTTGACCCCCAAAGGGGTCCCTACCCACAGGTTGAGAACCACTGATCTACAAGGTCGCATCCACTCAGCTTGTATGTTGTGTTCTGATTCTTTTTGCCAATGTGTAAGACAGAGCATTTGTTGGTTGAAATTAAGTCAAATGCCTTATCAGGCACACTTAATAAAGTAATTTCTTTACAGTTTTTGCATTTATTTAAAAATTTTCTCTTTTTATAAAAAACAATAACTTCATGTTCCAATATACAAGTACAGATATAGAATTCACACATACTCTCACAACAAATCATATTCATATTTAAACATTTGTCCATTATAGCATCTATGTATGCAATCTGACCATTGTTCAACATTCACAGGATTTATGATTTTTTTAATCATTATTTTTTCTTATCACTATATTTTCCATGGAATTTTCTAGGTAACCTTCTCATTTTAATATAATCATTTATATTCTTAATTGATTATATGATGTCAATTATTCCCATTTATTTTTATTTGGCCTTTTTCATTACTTTCAAAGCTATTTTTAATCTCCATCAAAATTACTCTACATCTTCTCTTTAATATTCACTCATTCTTTTTACAGCTTTTTTAATATACACACTTCCTTCAAATTTATTTCTTGTATTTTATACTACCCCAAATCTATCCTTTATGCTTCCTATGTAAGTAAACACCATATAGTAAACCTAAATATTGCCTTCTCCCCCCCCCCCCATCTTCAGGTCCTTACAAAACATCAGATTGTGAGTCTAGAATTCTCTTCAATTTTTATGCCACTTCTTGCCTCTTCCCCTCTCCCTCCTTCCTTTTTCTAGTGATTACCTATGATGAAAGAATAATTTAAAGGACCAATGTTTTGGATAAAGTAGTATGCTTACTTAACTTTCATCTGCAAGAAGTTCAACCTGTTGATGTTTTCAAGAAAAAATTATCATTCTGATTCGAAAAGAGCATCAGGTATAAATCTTGCTTTACAAAAGCCTAATATTCCTGAATGTTTGAATATAATAGATGTGAAGTCAGTGCGTTCTATCTTGGTGCTTCCTTTTGCACAACAGAAGCATCATGATTCATTTTGTATAGTTGGGAAATGACTTCCTAAACTTCCAGAAGTCATGTTGATCAGCTGGGATAATACTTCAAGAATATTTTATTACTAATAAGTTAGGGTCAACTCATGATTATGCTTTTGTGAAATGCTTTCTCTGAAGCTTCATGAAGCTGAAATGAGGCTGCAGAGTTCTGCATGTCCTACTAAATGTATTTGTACAGTGTATATTTATTTTAAAATGTGTGATGGTGTGTGTGTGTGTGTGTGGGGATTTTGTGTCACTTTTCCGTGAATATTCTACTGATTTCAAGTGTTATTTGTAGCTCAGTGAAAAAAATGGATTGCCTATATTTTAATCATTTTAATCATGGATTGCCCATCTTTTAATCATTTTAATCATAGATTGCCTATCTTTTAATCATTTTAATCAATTCAAATATGGATTACCTGTCTTAATCACGCACAAGGAAAAGGCATTTGAAATAATTCTAAAAAGTCAATTGCATGTTTATATACCATCCAACTATAGATCTCTTGAAAGAGTTTCCCTATTTATTTAATTCCTTTCTAAAGCATTTAATAAGCTGTTGGGATCAGCAAGCCCTGAACATATATTTCATTGATGCATAAGGCACACACACTCTTCTTAACTCTCCTGTGCTTAATGTACAGATACAGGCATCCATGTTAATTCTGAAGTTTAGAGTGTGGAAATCTTGGAAAGAACAGGAAAATATTTCTCTGCAGTCAAGATAAGAATTATTATTCCATTAATGCAATCTGGTGTATAGTGAATCAAAGTAAAACTCACAAGTATTTATTGGATTTATCTAAAGTATGAACTCTAAAACAGCAGGAAACATTTTCAAGCCTATGATCAACATCAATATTTTTCTAATAATATTGTTGTAATTAGTAAATGCTAGTTATTCTTTGCCTTCATAACCCAACTAATAGTTTGGTGAGTGCTACCAAGATTTGATCTTGATCAAATGAGAATAAATATAAGTATACATGTCTGCACCAGGAGAATGAGATTCACTCTACTAGTCTGAACAGCTATGAAGGCCTACTGAGAAACTTACTACCACAAAAACTACATAAGACATGAGTCAAGAGTTAGTCCTTCTAAATACTAGCTGCCTTGGTCTGGAACACACTTCCTACAAAATTATATGATCCTGACTCACCAAGCATTTCAAAAAGCTATTGCCTTTGATTTGGAATGAGTTTTGGAGGCTTTTATTAACCAACTGCACTATTTTTTTAAAAAAAATGTTTGTTTGTTTGTTTGTTTGTTTGTTTGTTTGTTTGTTCTGATTGGCTGTTCAATTCTACTGTACTCTGGGCAGTGCCCAAAATGACTGAAAAAGACATTAAAAACAACTAAATATATTAAATCAACAGGCAACCTGAATTAAAATGCAACAAAATCCCCAAAACAATGTAGGGAACATTAAATAAATAACAAACATCAACCCCAGGCCTGGAAGTAAAGCCAGTTCTCATAGCTTTTCAGTACCCAAGGAGAAACCATACTTTCCTGATCTCTTGGGGGATGCTGTTCCTGAGAGTTGAGACTGCAACAGAGAAGGCAATATTACTCCGATGGCTGAGCTTTTCCAGAGTACTATGAAAAATGTTGCGTCCAGCCGAAGAACACATGGCAAATAAGCAACAGCCGATTGGTCCGTCTTCCGGTAGCTTGCCAGCGGGAAGTTGGCATCTTCTAATTGGCTCAGCCACTGACAGCTCTAGTATAAAAGAGCTATCAGTTTAAGAGAAGTTTGCTCACTCACCCATTGTTAGCTTACTGAGCAAGTCACTGTTAGCTATCGTTGTTAAGAAATAAAGAATTGTTAATTGTTGACCTGCCTCGCCTCTGTTCTTGCCTGATTGTTCTGAAAATAGAACAAAAAATGTTTATGTGGCATGTTCTATGATTATGTTTTATATGTATTGTACATTCTTATTTTTGAATGGTCAAATATCTTGTGATCCTGGCAGAATAGTCTGATTAATAAATAATACTACATATTGCTCTTGGTATATTGCTATTTTGATGTTATGCTGTAGGTTAACATTGCTTTGAGCTGGCATTCAACTGGGTAAGTCTTGCTGAGCTAAGGTTCAACCTTGTCTTTTAAGGAATGGCTTGATCCTGTGACTCCTAGGAAAATGGACTGGATTGTTATGATGTTAATCCAATTTCCTATTTGTTCAGTCCATGTTTCTCTTTGATTGGTTATGGCTTCTTAGGAGGAAATTAGTGTTTGAATCAAAGCAATAGTAAGCTCATAGTTGAGAGGGTGGATAAACCTGCATTGAAATGTTAGATCCCATAATTCTGAAAAGAAATTGCCCAGAGTTCAGCCTTTGTGGATGGTTCATAATCTATTTTTAACTGCCTTTCTCAACTCATAATCAGAGTAGCAGGGAAGATGTTCAAACTACAGCTCCAGAGAGCCATAGGAAATAAATTATCTGGACATGTTCAATCAGGTTTCAGGTCAAAGTATAATATAGTACAGCACTGCTTGCATTTTTTATGACCTCTATGAGTCTAGATAGAGGTTGGAGTGATCCTGTTCATTTTCTTGATTTCTCAATGGCTTTCAATACTTGCATCATGGTATATAGCTTACCTCAGTCACACCCATATGAAGCTTTGGAACATGAACTCCCAGTTAAAAACTGCTAATTCTTATTTATGAAGCTCTTTGTTATAAATTCTGTTTTATTATACAGAAATGGTAGCAGAGAATTATTATATAGCCACACAGATCAAATAAAGTGTACAGTGTACAGTCATCATGGACCTTGCTGCTTAATGGTTTCAACTGTCATAGGAAACTGTCCTCAAAACATAAGGGAATCATATTTTATAACCATAAATGCTGCCATCTACTGGATGAATAATTCTGTGGTTGTTGCAATACAAAATATTTTCTAACATGTATTCCAACACTCTTCATGACGGAATATTTTTTTGTTTTGCAATCTGACAGCAGGTGTGCTTTGTGCCCCCTCTATTAAATAAAGTCACCTGATGGGAATTCTTTTTGTGGCATCTTCCTTTTTGGTTACATCATCCATCCTAAAGATTCAGAGGTCTCTGACTTAACAAGCCTCATTAGCTTCACCCACAAGCTTTGGATAGTTTAATACTGTGTCCGTCTGACATGCATTGTTTTCCTTGACTAAGTTATATAGTTTTTCCTGTTATGTTTAGATCCATTCTTCTATTTATTCTCTTCATTTTTAGACCGAATATTTTAGATTCTTTAGCCATAAAGAGGCAATGTTGAGTTGGCAGCTTTATAAATTGGGTAGAATAAATAAATAGATAGTATAAATATTATCCAGAATTTTAAAACTACAGTAACTTATAAATATAACTAACAGTTAATTATGCTCTGTAATCCCAAATATATTTCTAAGTCTTTATATATTCAATATAACTTTCAGAAAAGTATATACTGATCATAATTTAATAAAACTATTAATATTTGGTAGCAGAACAATATCTACATCCAATTAAACTATTTTTAAAATTAAAAATCATGAAGTAATAAGGATAACCAGAACTAAATATAGTCATCAATAAAGCTCAGGTTTGTTTCCATGATAAATCAGCAGATATCACCAAGAATGGTTGGTGTAAGCATAAAAAGCTTTGTAAAAGATCCCATGTCTAAATATCCAACAGTTGCAATTGAGGTTAATGGTCTCAGTTTTGCTCTGAAGCTCTTGCTCATTTTTTTTTATGAACACAACTGCAAATGCAGTAAAAACAAAGTTCTCTAGAGGTTTCATTTGGAAGAGGCCACTTAATCTTTGTTCTTGGAAAATGAGGAGTGAATTAAATGCCTGGAATTGCTTAGATACTTATATTGATATATGTCCATCCCATCAATATACAAAGTTACTGAATCTGTGCAAACAGAATTATGAATTTTCATAATTCAAAGAATTCAATACATGATATTTCCTCCATAATTAAAATCTCTAAAGACTATCTCTGAATTTGCTACAGGAAGACCATTGAAAGCACAAGAGAAAAAGAAAGAGAGAAAGCAAGAATATTTTTACATATATAGTAAGAAAATTACTTTTTGGCTCAGAGTTATATGAGCCATAGGAATAATTAATCACAATTGATTCTGCTATACTTTTCATCTTGGGGTAAATATAAGTTGTTGGACATGTTGGAAATATTTATTTCATATACATATAACCATATTCTACTAGAACAAAAATGATCTTCCATATTAAAATGGGAAATAAAGTAATTTTATAGTGGTACACAAAACAGGGAAGAAATCTAGATTTTACAATTAGCAAAAGTCCTCTTTCTAGCTAATTGAAATAATAAAAGGTAATAAAATTATTTAAATAATTGGAAATCAATACATCTATGAGATATATATACATAAGATATAAGTGCTACCAGATTTTCAAGCTGAATTCTAACTACAGCAATAGAGGGAAAGTTCAAGACCTCAATTTCCCTTGAATTTTTCTTCTTCTTCTCTTCTAATTTCCATTAACATTTTGAGGGTACTTCAATTCCCTCAATTCTATCTGTAAAGTCACTGATATAGTTTGACAGTTTGACAGTTACACAATTACACTGAATCTCCATAAAGTGGAGTGTGGCAACAATTTACAATTTTCTTTATTTAATGCATTTGTATTGCACCTTTTCTGGAGGAGCTTAAGACAATGATCATGAGGCTTCATCTCATTTTTTTTTCCATCACAGGGATCACAGTGATGGATTTATTAATATAAATAATATACTTATTTTCTAAGAAGCAGAAATTCAGTACATTGGACCAGTGATGGGATTCAGCTGGTTCACACTGGTTTGGCCGAACCGGTAGATAACTTTTTGTGCAGTTTGGTGAACTGACTGCATCGCCACACCTGGCCCCACCTTGCAGCTTGTCCCTCTCCTCCCAGAGGAATCTGGGGAGCTCCTTTGGAGGGGCAGCAAGGGGCTGAAATGAATGGTGAATGGACAAGCCAACCTGCCTGCTCCTTCCCCAATGTCAGTGATGTCAAGTTGGCCATACCCACCCAGTCACATGACCATCCAGCCACACCTACCCAACTGGTCATCAGGGCAGAGAACCAGTTGTTAAATTATTTGAATCCCACCACTGCATTGAACCCTCAATGACCTCTCATTTAGAGGTCTATTAAGAATCCCAAGCTGTAAAGGCTTGTGTAATAATTACAAAGAAATAAACAGGATTTATTGGATAAGCAATAGCAATAGCAATAGCACTTAGACTTATATACTGCTTCATAGTGCTTTTACAGCTCTCTCTAAGCAGTTTAC
>JANHFM010002841.1:0-16968 GCA_032468115.1 Grayia smithii
AGCAGGGCAGGGCTTCGGGAGGCCAAAAATGGCTGTATTTGGTGTATAAGAGCACCATACGGTATTTTACTTGGACTTCAGTAAGGCATTTGATATAGTAGATCACAATCTACTACTTGATATGGTAGAAAAATGTGGGTTAGACAGCATCACCACCAGATAGATTTGTAGCTAGCTGACCAACCACATTCAACGTGTAGTCCGCAATATAACTCCACCATCATGGAGGGAAGTATGCAGTGGGGTACCCATGGCTGTTTTACGCCCAATACTCTTCAACATGTTCATCAATGATTTGGACGAGGGTATAGATGGGGAACTCATCAAATTTCCAGATGACAACAAGCTGCCAGGAATAACCAACACTCCAGAATATAGGCTTAAGATACAGAAGAACCTTGACAGACTTGAACACTGGGTGCTATCTAACAAAATTCAATAGAGAAAAAGAAAGGTTCTACATTTAGACAAGAAAAACCAAATGCACAGGTATAGTATAGGTGGTACCTGGCTGAATAGTAGTTAACTGTAAGAGGGATCTTCAAGTCAAAAGAAGCAAAAAGTAGTTTCACAATAGGTTTCTAATAAAAGTCATTGTATTCAATGTTGTCCCTTTTTGCCTCTTTGCTATTCCTCACTTGTAATCTTACCTTCCCTTCTTCTTCAGTCTTACTTTAACCCAATCACATTTGTTTGTTGCTCTATTACAGAAATATTTGTGTCTGTATCCCATTATACACATTAGATAAACAATAAAAGAAAAAAAATAAAGCTACAAACATTATAAATTTAATATTCTACAAAACTATTGACTTTGGATTTTTCCCACGATGTCTACTTGGAGTATAATGATGTAGGATACAGATTCCTGTACATAGACAAAATAAAAAGTTAAGGCCTCTTTACAGGGCTTGTCTGAATAAACTAATATATAGGTTGTCATTGTCATCATCATCATAGACACCGTTTATCCATTGCAAGATGAAGGCTTCTTCTACATGTTTCCAACCAATATGGTCCTGAGCTTTTGTTTGCCAATTGGGCCTGCAATACTTATTAATATTGATATACTATATTAATAGGTATTAATACTGATATTTATATTGTGTATCAGGAATTGCTTAGAATAAATATGATAATATTTATTAAACACATCTATCAAAAATGGGTAGAATTTCCATCTTTAATGTACATTTCAATGGATAAAGTGTTGTTTTATAACATTCAGATTAAATTGAAAATGGGTAGAACAGCCCACGGAAAACTTCATTTGCCCTTAAAATGTAGCTTGCCAAAATATTTCAAAAGAACCTTATAATTCCATTGATGTCAGTAATTTTTATCAGTCCTTTTAACCATTAAAAATAACTTTATCTCCAAGAAAAATTCTCCCATTGTAATGGATACAAAGGGCTTGCTTAGATAAGACTGCTAGTCCATTCCACAAGAATCACATCCAGACAGATCAGACATCTGCTTTTGTTATGTGTAAGCACAAGACAGATCTTGCCACAGTGAAATGTTATCAGGGAACAGGATGAAGCAACTTTAAGGTTAAGATATAGTACAACTTAACCAGAATTTGGTATCTTAATTCATTCTATTGAAACAGATATGCTACAGTCAAAATAAGTTATATCTGGAATAAAACATTTAGTATGCATAATACACAATAGTGCCTTGACCTTACTTGAATACAAAAAAACATTCCTTGCATACGTTTTCAAGTAGTTTGGTAAATACTGCAGTCTTTTCAGATCTTTTCATGTATTCTGGGATTCAATAGTCAGAATTACATGTATTCATTCTTAACAAAGAACATTTTGGAAACTAGAAGATTGTAATAGTACTGATTCCAAAACCTGGTACAATGTTTCAGATTCCCCTTTCCACTCCAAGCATTTAGTGAAAAGAACAGCTCTTAATATAGTAATTTTATGAAGTACTTGTTTACATAATGAGAACATATGCATAGGACTGAGTATACACATCTTCAAGGATGCATTTCAGCAGTTAATATAGCTAATATCTGGGTCAACTGTTTTTCCAAGTTATGCTTTCACTGTCAAATCAGTGGAACTGTATGTATGTGCAGTAAAATGGTATTATCACTCTTTTTCATACACTCTATGTAATGTTTTTTTCTTTTCTTAATGTTTTATATAAAGCTATCAGTATATTAATTCCCAATAGCAGCAGTTTTCAAATCGATTTAAGTAACAGTTACGTAAATTATTTTCTGGCTAAAATTATAAAAAGGAGAAAAGTTTAACTAAAATTGGCAGACTTCTTGTTAAGAATTATGATTTAGCTGAACTAACATTCTCATTAAAATAAGAAGAATTTTTGGGTGCTAACAGCACAGTAATCTGCCAAAATTTATCAGCACAACTATTTTAAAATAAAATTAAACAGAAAAATTATTGTGAATGATGTTGCACATTCATTGCAATTTTCACATTTTGTGCTGACAATGCACTAAGAAAATGAATAAAATCCAGAGAGCTATCAAAGAAACTTCTGAGGCTTCATTGGCAATCTTTGCTCTTACACAAATATGTATATTTGTTGAACCAAAGACCTCCTTGAAACTGAGAGTCATACGTTTTAAACTAAAATATAAGCATGAAGTTTTCATTTAATAGATGGAAGGCAATCCTATTTCTGCAATAAGTGCAGTTCACGATACGGAGATATTTATGCTCATATAGTTCCTCATAAACTGTTATATCAGTGTTCTTAAAATGTTCTATCAGTTTACTCTATTATGAAATCATGAGACACTGGACAACTTTCATCTTTTGAAAAAGCTTGTCATTATATAAATAAATGTTTTAGGTTAGGATATTATGACAAATGCCAAACTTGTGAAGGGTTAATGAGATGAAGAATACTACATTTTTAAAACTAGTTTTGTCCTGACTTCTGTTTTGTACTTCAAAGTTTGTTTTATGATCTCCATCTATTCATAAATCATATAATACGTTACATGAACATAATAATACTGCAACTTCCTTAAAGAAGAACCAAACAACCGCATTGTATTTATTTTAACGGCAGAACAGCACAGAAAAAGAGGAAAAATATCTGGATTGCTGAAACAATAATGATGATGCTTTGTTAACTCTTCTAAATACAAGAAAGGATTCTTGTCCTGATCACAGACATTTCCACAACACTAGTTGGAGTAGAAAGTGGACAGCAATGAGCATCTCCATATACTGTCCTAATTAGTCTACTATGCATCATTGTGTTGTGGTAGGTGACAGATGGCTTGGCACACATTTTGTGCCCAAAAATAACATATAAACAGAAATGTAAATTTGCAAGAAATTTTAAAGTCATGTGGAAAAAAAATCTTTTTTTCTTCTAGTAATGCCTGTATTCCTAGAGGAAAAGTAATTTTATCTTGTATCTGACAGTTACATTTCACAGTGATTTGTGTACAACAACTGTAACAACCTGATACAGTAAATAATATTACATGGAAGTCTTTCTAAAATACCTTTTAGAACATTCTCCTTAATAAGCTCTAAATATATGTCTAAAATTAAAGGAAATATTTAATGTTTTTCTGCAATATTATCCTATTTTGGACCAAATGGTAAACAATGTCATTGTTAACTTACAATTATATCAATATAAATGCTATCCTCGAGGTTATAAAAATAAGGGCGGGATATAAATAAATAAATAATCAATAGGTTCCAGTATCATACCACTTGGAAATAATTTTGCACATTACCCTTTTCCAGAACTGCCTTCAACTTTTTATTTTTGCATAGTTTTGCACAAACTGTTTGCTTCAAGACAAGCTACAACTTTGCAATAAAATTAAGGTCAAGGCTTTGACTATATCATTTCTTCTGTTTCTGTTGTGAATTTACTTGTGCATTTATGATTAACTGTCATGTTGCAGCTCATGGACAGGTACCCTGACATTCTGAAGGAAAGGTTGGTACAATCCATTGTTTTGTAAATGATTGTGAGCTGTCCAGGTCCTGAGGCTGCAAAGCAAGCCTGAAGCCATTATACTTCTACCATTATACTTCATGGTCAGAATGTGGCTCTTTTGTTGAAATGTAGTGTTCTGTTTTCAAAACAATTCCACTTCATTGCATCTGTCCAAAAGAACAGACTGTTCCATCAGCACGTGGAACATCCAGTTAGTCTTTCCTGAGATAGGAAGCGGTGTGCTTTTTGGACAGGAGTTTCCCCTTTCCTAACTTCCCATGCACATCACTTTTCTTCAGTGCTTTCCTTCTTGAACATTGTCAGACAATGCTACAGATCCTTTGTCACCACACCAGGATTGCTTGTGACTTCCCAGAATATTATACATTGTGCTATTGGAATTATCTTTGATGCACATTTTCTCTGGGAAAAAGAAATGACGGTACTGCATTTTCTCCATGTCTTCATCATCTGTGGATGATGGAGGGTAAAGTTTTTTACAACAATTTTATAAATTTTTCCAGTCTTGCAAGTCTCTTTTCTGATTAACACAATCATGCGATTGTGTGAATGCATATTATTAATGTTTACAAATCTGTATCAACAACAGACTCTAATGGTGTCAATCAATGTGTGCATGTTTTTAATAGGCAGCAGCCACTCAAATTCACACCTTATTAACATCTCATTGAGTAACATCTGACTCAACTTATCTACTTAACAGGACTGATTATCCTAGGGCTTCATCACCCATTTCCTACAAAGACATTGAATTAATGTGTTCAGTAAAGTCACTGGTTTTGTTACTGGAATATAGATGCTTCTCAGTTCATTAAGGTTCTGAGCAGCTTACAAAAAATAGAATTAAAAGAAGTAATAACCAAATTCAAAAACTCTGATATTCAACTTCATAGCTACTGGAACACTGAGGAAAACAATTCTAGCAATAAACATCCCTAGCTATTGCAAAGAGGAAACCTACTATAGCAATAGACTCTAAAAGGCTTTCCAGAACTACCAGGTCTTGATGACTTTCCTGAGTGCCAACAGAATTGGTGCTGGTCTCACCCTGCATATAATGTTTTATGTATTATGGCAGAATATACTGTTTGTGGGTGTTTTTAAAAAAGATGTATTTTTCTACTAACAGGGCTTAGATAAAAGTCTGATCACATTGTAGTCACAATGCTAGAAATTGATGGATAATTCTAAAAGGTTCAGAAAGTTTCTCTCCACATCAGGAGGCCACAAATTACAGCTTGCTGCCACCTGCAAAACCATCGCTTCTTTTCAAGGATGGATTAGCAATCTGAAATCATGCTGGGTTTGGAGTATTTCAAGAATCTAGTATGCCTATAAAGATAAGTCTTTGCTATCTCTTTGCGAAAGATTATGGAGTCTAGAAAAGGAAAGGAAAACATGCATAAACAGTAGGCAAATCAGACATATCAAAAAATAGTGGCCACATCAGATGAGTTTACTCATAAACAAAACTTAGCCCAGGTGAAGAGAAATTTAAAAAGAAGCATTCTAAAGCATGCAAAGAAACTCTATGAATAATCCTAGAAAATTGCATGAACTTGTCCTGACAGTAGCCAGGAGTAAAGGCTGAAGGGAAGTAGCAATATATAAAACATAAATTGTAATGAAATCTGTTTAATTATTGCTTTTTTTGATCACGATGGGTGAGTCTTTAACATTTCTGAAACACTTTGAAAGGAAATACATTGTGACACTGGTTAGCAAAATGAAAAAACAGTAATCATATTAAAATAAGATAAGCTTAGAATAAAAATATATATTATACTGAACACAATTTTTTTCTACTTTGTCCACACATGGTTCTAATTTTCATTTCCTCCTGTGAAGTAAGGTTTGAAAATCTAGTAATATGCTGTTGCATACCAGTCATAATACTAACTAGGAACAGAAATGTTCATGAAAAGTATGTAGAGTTTACTTTGAACATGAATCCAATGATTGTTTCAATAAATTAACATGACAAATCAGTGTTGTCAGTGTTATCAGAAGCTGACAAATCAGAACTGTTTTCTAGAATAATTATATTTATCAATAACATTTTCAGTTGCTGTTAATTGTTTCATAAAGAAATGTCACGGTTATGCAACAACCTACATTACTGCAAATAGTAGCTACATTACCTGCAATAAGTAGCACAAGAATATATTATCAACAGGATGGATCTAAGATGGGATGAGAAACCCAGCAGAAATGTTCAAAAACTGCACTTGCACATGCTAGTTGATATATATGGCTTTGCTAAATCCAAGGTTCCTTAACCTTGAAATACTTAGCTTGAAATACTAGGCAAGAAACAACTTAAGTTCCTAGTGTAGTACCTTTTGCATATTTGGAGTATTCTTTATCCAAAGCAGAGTCTACAATATTGACAATGACAGGGTAAAAAATCAAATATACATAATTTTAAATCATGAAACCTTCATACAGACTCTCGACTCACAACTGTAATGGAGTCTGTCCATTACTGTTGTGAATCGTGATGTTCGTAAAGCAGCTAGTAGCGAGACCAATCCTAACCAACACAATTTTATGATTTTGCAGTGGCCATTAAGCAAATCATCACAGTCATTAAGTGAATCAACAATGGGTTGTTAAGGAAACCCATTGTTCACTAATGAGGGGTTTTTGCTGAACACCAGAAGTAAACAGTAATTTTCAGCAGAAATGTCATAAATTGTGGTCATAAGACTGTGGGATGCTGCAAACCAGAGGGGGAGGCATCCATCATAACTTCAAAGAGTCACTAAGTGGCCAGTCCTAAATAAAGGACTGTATTCATTTTTAAAGGCAGAATCTTTCTGTTATACTAGACAGATAGAGAAGTAACAGAAAGTGAGGGCGGAGTTAAAAGAGGGATAAGACTAGAATCCCCACATAGCCACAAGCAGACTAAGCCCAACCCCTCCCCTTGAATTAAGTTGGCCCTTATCTAACTCCAAGCAGGTGCTGACCATTAGTTGAGAAAATTCCTGAGCTTAGGTTTTTAGCAATAAATCATTTTAATTGGATCTTCGTGTGTGGCCCTAGTCTTTTGCCCTGACACCAGAGTTGTTAATAAACAATCCAATTTAGCTAATGAGCTCAACCATAGAGCACTTTCAGTATTTTGACTCAATCAGATACTATATTTAAGATTATTTGCACTGAAATGTGAAGAACTGAGATAAAACCCTTAGCAGCTTGCTAAATGTCACATACAATCTTAGCTAAAAAGCCAAATAAAAGGACACTACAGGGGCTATGCCTATAGAGGGCAAAGCAAAACTGCAGCATGTATCATTTGATTTGCTGCGCCAGGTTTTCACATGCCTTATTTTAAAAAGAATTGGGTTTTTTAAACATTAGCTGATTTAGGAAACTGCAAACAAATTCATTTCCTAACAACACTAAATACAGATATTCCTGTTTGAAGATTAATTTTGGACACAAATTCAAGTGATCTATATCAGGGGTGAAATCCAAATTTTTTTACCACCGGTTCTGTGGGTGTGGCTTGGTGGGCAAAATAATCCATTCCCACCCCATTCCAGGGGAAGAATATTGCAAAATCCCCATTCTCACCCCAACCTGGGGCCAGCCAGAGGTAGTATTTGCTGGTTTTCCAAACTATTCAAAATTTCTGCTACCGGTTCTCCAGAACCTGTCAGAACCTGCTGGATTTCACCCCTGATCTATATGATTTGTAATATCCTTACACTATGTATCACTATTTACAAATGAATAATTTAGCCATCTTATTAAACGTCACTAAGATTAGTATCTTGTACATAAAGCCCTTCTTTGTTAGGTCTCCTACATATATTGAGTAATACAGTGCTATAGTAATAATTTTCTAGACAACAAAATGCTGTAAGTTTACAAATAAGACAGCAATATACTCAAGTTTGCCTGCAATTTGCATTGCTTCTGATTCTGGAATTACTTTATCATCTTCTTCAGTAGTAATATTGACAATCTACTCCCTCTTTAAAGCTGTCAAAATTGCTGACTTCCACAACACTTACTAAGAAATGGGTCCTACTATAATTAGAACTTATTTCCAAGTAAATGGTTCAAATTATATTGCATATATATTTCAGTGAGAAGTGCTTATAAATGTAAACTTCCAAAAAAGTTGGTTTAGATGATTCCTTCAAACTTCAGAAAATTATGTACTGGTATTATTCAGATAATATCTTGTAAAATCAGATCACACTCAATAATGTTTATTGAGAATGCGTTGCAAATTAGCTGAAATTTATTATTCTCTTAAGAAACATACTAAAAGTCTTACACACTAGAAAAAGTTATTGAAAAAATCAGGGTTACTGCCCCTTAGCAGCTCCAAATCTTTATTTGTAAAATGAAAAAAAAAGCCATGTTTTGCAAACAATGCAGATATTGAAGGGCAAGAGGAATTCAAACACATACACTCTTGTTAGCAGGGGGAAAACCTCTGCTGAAATAGATTTTAAAATTTTTCCTTGCCTTGACATGCAAATTCATGTTGCAAAAGAGTAATTTCCATGGAACTATTACAACAGGGGTCATTTATTTCCAAATGCTCACCATGTAATGATTTTAAAATCCTAACATTACTTAGGTTTAGTCCTCTAACCAATTACATCCTGAAAGATGTAAATCCGGGAATCAAATGGTCTACCATAACTGGATAATGTTTCCAGGTTTTCCAATAGAGAATAAAGATGTAATCATTAGAATAAAATACTGAACATGTTTTTATAAAAGCTAATTAAAAGCTAAATGATCTGCTGTTTTAAATTTGCAATGGATTCATTTTACTAGTCATAATCTACTTATTCTGCGGATTGGTAAAGTCCCAGGAGACTGGAAGAGAGTAAATGTCACCCCATTGTTAAAAAGAGAAAGGAAGACAACCTGGGAAGCCACAGACCTAGAGACCTGTCAGTCTGACATCTACATTGGAGTAAATCTTATTGTTAGCATTAACAAGATGCAGCATAAATTTGTCTGGCATATAGTTAATCTGTTATTTGACAGAGTAGATAGGTCAAGGGAATGTTGCAGACAAAGTGTACCTGGACCTCAGCAAAGCCTTCAAAAGTCTTGCTTAAATTCTCCTTTAGAAAATGGTAAAATAAGGATTAAAAGATGATACTGTTGGATGATTCATTACTCAAAGACACTGATTCATCTTGAGAGAACTATTCAATAGAATGCCTCATGGCCCTGTCCTGGTGAACATTTTTAATCAGTAATTTGGATGAGGGAAGCTGTTTGCAGATAACACAATAGGTACCAGTAATATTTTGATGAAAGAGAAAATTCAAAAAGATGTAAACAGGCCTGTTGAAATAAATAAGATGGATTTAAAAAAAGGAGAAATGTAATATTCCGCATCTGTGGAATAGGCTGCAAAACAAAGTTAGGAGTCCTTCAAATAGAGGCTGCATTGTCATTTGTCAGAAATGTTCTACGGCTCCTGCACTGAGAAGCAGACTGAACTAGTTGACCTCTAGTCCTTTGAATTCTATGGTTCTACAACATGAGCAGATGGCTAAAGTGCTTTCAAAACTGCACTCTAACAGAATATAGTTGAGGTAATCTATGAGCTAACAACATTCTGTATGTAGTTAAACATGTATATTAGCTTTCAAAATGGCAATGCTGGTTGTGAATATATATTAAATGGTGAGAGGGGAGATATAGGGAACTAAATTAGCAAATCTTTCTTTATCTTAAAATGGTCAAGATCTAAACTTAAACACTTTAACTTAAACACTAAACACTAAAAATTTCTTAAGTGGTTAATGCAACCATGTATCTGTGGAGTGAGAAAGAATCCTCTAAATAACCAAAATAAATATTAGATATTTATAAATATAAATATAAATGCTTGAGTGCACAGAAGAATCTTAAGTTAAGAAACAACATCCAATAAAAATTACATAAATTGCATTTTAGAAAACTACTTGAATACTGATAATCTCACTAAGATATTGATAGTCAATTTATATCAGTCAGAACCTTTAAAATCGCTTTGTTTCTGAAGCCACTATAAATAAGTGTTTAATTTTATTTGCAGAGTACACTGCAAATACCAGTCCGATTCCCTGGATATCTCCTAACAACAACAAAAAAATCCAGCTATTATTCTCCTTAGCTTATAAAATCTGAAACTATGTATATAAGGTGGCACATTACACTATATCAATTGAGCATTCATCACATGAATACAGATACTGTAATTGCATATGAATAGCTAATATATATTGGAAAATAGGGAATGCTGTTTTAATCAGTAACTATTTTTCAATAAATGTAACTAAGAAGACAATAGCTTGCCAATTTTGTTTTAAAAACATTTTGCAATTTTAGAATTGAAGAAACTATCAACAAAAAGAATAGAGAAATGGAAATGGAAAACTCCATAAACATGCTAGAATGATGAAAATTAAACTTATTTAAAACTACTTATTAGTAGGTTTTTGTCAGTGTAAAACTGTAGCAAAACAGTTTATAATTAGTAAAATAAAAAATATGTAACATCTTGGCACACGTAAGTCAAATACATAGGTTAAAGTAACTTTTAGGTAAAACACCAGGGCACATTAAATTGGATATTGAAAACACTAATAGCAGTAGGCAGTTATAGACAGAGAAATCAGGAGCAATATATAATATAGCACACATACAGCGTATACCTTAGATTAGTAGAAAAGAACATGAAAGCAAATTTTGTCTTAGCAGCAAGGTCACAGAGGACATGACTATTGGCACTTTTATTACTTGAACAATATTTAAACCTGTGGCTCTATTAATTACAATGATAAAACAGTTGAGGGGAAAGATTGGATCTATAATAGGGAAAAAAATAACGTATGTGTACCCCTTCTGCTTGAAAGAGCCAATAGAAATAAACCAGAAACACTTCCTAGAACAAGATACAAATGATTAGGTGTCAATTCTATGTTGAGATAAAAGAGGTAGTATGACAATTATGTGCCTGAACAAAATAGTGATTTAGATCCCCCAATATACATTTTAAATTAAACCAGAAACTGAAAGACTCAACATAGTTTCAACTGAATTACTTCATTAAAAAAAGGGTAGGCAGAACACTGGAAATACTTTCAAGTCAAATTTTAAACATATGCATTCATATGTAATTCATGTGCGGGATTATCTTTCCTTTAACAATTACTTCATGCTTAAATTCAAGCAGTTCTATGAACTTCATTTTGGGATCAAAGATATTCTTTTAAAATTTTAAATCTCTCCAATTAAATAAATCTGTATAAAGGAAGAAACCATACCTGCATACCTTAATATACTATTCTTGAATCAGAAATAATGTCTTACACAACCGCAGAAATGTAGGTGACAGAGTCCACTAGTAACTAATGTTTAAGTATGTTACTTAGAATATGGCAATGTTTCATGAACGCAAAATACCCAGTACCATACAGTATCTGAGAGCTGCATTCTAAGGCAAAACCACCTTTTTAAAAGGTGGAGCAAGCCATCTTGGCATTTTTGACAGATATGCCATTCCAACTTTGTCTCTCATTTTCTTGTTTCAAAGGGGCTGGGAAAGCTTGCTATCCAAAGTGACAAAGCCTTCGTAAGATAATAATGACTTCCTCCACCCATCCTCCACATATCATATACAGATTTTTTTAAAAAAAAATACACAATATATTTATTATTCCTCAAACTGAAGACAAAAGAATATCCTCTATCAACTATTAAACTTTACCAAAGTGATGTGGGATACTATTCTGAAACCACCCAGAGTTTTATGGTATTTATTTCGGGGATATTAACAGAGAAACCCCACCCAATCAGTTTCTGCATTTAGATCTTAAATAGGTTCCTAACTCAAAAAGATAAGAGAATCTGTTCAAGAGCAACATGTTGCAACCACCTTTTGTTATAGAGGGAAGGGAAGGAATCGGAATGGACTGAAAGAAACAGACCTGGGGGAGGAGGAACTGGGGAAGAGATATGAATAAAAAAAGACAACCCAGAGACAAAAGTCAGGCTTTTAAAAATGAAAACCAAAAGCAAGCGATGTTTCCCCCTTTTCAGAAAGGGTATCTTAAACATGGTTATTGATTATATCGTTATGTTTTTACTGCGGAAGGCTCCTTCTAGGCAGCTCGAGGGAGGAGGAGAAGGAGAAAGACACACACAGAGAGAGAAAAAGAAAATGGCGCAGAGACTAAGTCCCGACCGTCGACAAGGCGACTTTCCGGGGCGAATAGAGGCCCAGGAGAGATTTTTAAAAAACAAAGGAAGCCTGATCCGGGGTCTCAATTGTCCTCACTACGGAGAAACTATGTCAGAAAGGCCGAGGGTCTTAAGATTTCGGAGAATTAGGAACCTCGATAGGAACAATGGGGCCGGTGAGCGAGGAGACGGGACTTAGTCTCTGGGACGCCATGTCTGTCCTTTACTATCCTTAGCAATGAGAAGGGGAGAAGGGAGAAAAAGAGAAAGCGGGGGCAGGAAAAAAAAAACCCCGATCCCACTCCCCCACTTTTACAAGGTTAGGGAAAAGGCACTCACCATTCGCTCGGAAACCTGGATCAATCTATTATTGAAAAGGGAAAAAAAAAAAGGGAAAAATACGTTTTAAAAGGCATCCCAGGACCCAGGAATGGTTTCACACACACACACACAAAAACTACGTGCATTTTTAAACAAGCTAGCCTGGGTAAGGGGACGAAATCATTCCTAAGGATTAAGTACATCAATAACACGACAAAAAAAAAGGGGGGGGGGGAGAGAGACCGAATTGCGATTTTTAACACCCCCTCCCTTCCCCCACTCCACCCCCACCGAAGTTTTGCCCTCCAGTTTTAATTGCCTTCCTCCTCGTGCGTAGCTCTCAATTCCCAGGTTTCCTCAGATCTCCCTACCTTCCCCCCCCACAACCCTCTTTTATGAGTCTCCCCACCCCATGTCCGGCAAGCGGAGGGAAGTAACTGGCCACCTTAAGGACCCTTATTTTTTCCCCTGTTAGGGAATGGAGGCCAGTTTAATCAGGGCTTATTGGAATAATAAGCAACTTAAAGGGAACCCCGGAGAGAGCAGAGAAGAGGCCAAAAGGCTCGGAATATGATTAAGGGCCCATGGACAGAACCAAGGAAACGTGACTTCTCCCCCCTCCTTTCACAAAAAAGAAACCGCTGTAGAAAACCTAGGAGTAGCACCCCCGTCCCCCGAAGTACCTAGCAAGATTGTACCCGGCCTGAAAATATTAATATTAAAATATTATCATCCGCCTTTCTGAGAAAGGCTTCAATTATGGGCATAAACCTTTCTTCTTCACCACCACCAGAAATCCTCCGTTTTTTCCCTCAAAGGGGAGAGGAGGAAGGCCTCAATGTCCACAGCCTTTTCTTTCTCCCCACCCCTCCCATTAACTACTAGAAAAACGAGAGCCCCCCTTACCTGGGAGTCGTTATGTAGCTGATCCCCACTCATGCCTATACCACGGTCGTAAGCAAGAAAAACCCAGGGAGAGGGAAGGACGTGAGGCCAAAGGGAACCCACAGCTCCCTAAACAAGCCCAGTCAGTTGTGTAACAGACTAAGTCCTCATTTCCATCCACTGCGCAGGCGCCGCGACTTTTAAACGGTGGGGCGGAGCTAAACGAAGCTTCGGAGGCTAGACGACAGATCCGAGATAAGAACGCCCTCCTTTCCATAACCCAGCCTATCATCAGCCTCTCCTTCAATCAGTAATATCTGTGTTTAGATTTGCATGTAGGCCACGCCCGCCAGCTCTTGGTTGGCCCGCCCCTTCCTACGTAGCCACGCCTCTTCCTTCTCCGCCATTTACGAAAAATGCCGGTTGCATTTCCCCCCTTCCCTTGCTTCCGTCTGCAAAAGCCGGGTTATTATTTACATATCCGGTCACGCCCCTTCACTCGCCGCCAATAAGCAATAAGAGGAGGTCTTGGAATGAAAAATTACAAGCCCCTCCCTCTTATTGCTATCTGAGGGAGATATTTTCTTGCGGCACATTTGTACGGGCTCTAGCACGAGTACGCTACGCATGCGTGTTTTTCCTTTTGGAGACGCACTTTAAGAAAAGCCAAGTTATCAACGTGAGACGTTTACTGTTGGGGATCTCGAGGTAGGTATGGAGGCGACGTAGAAGGATTATCTTGTTATTTCGGTGCTTATTTCTTGTTTTGTTACTGTCGCAATTACAAAAATAAAGTGGATATGTGGACATTATTAATATATAAAGTCAAGTTTGGAGTCTGGCTAAATTTAAACTGGATTTGATTATTTGAATGTCATCTATCTTTATGAACTTTTATATAAATGTGCTGCACTAGAATTTCTTTCTGAACAAATGTTATCAGTACTGGAAATTTTTTGTTTTCAGACATGCTGGTGGAGAGTTGATTCAAACTCATAAAAATATTTAAAGAAATAAGAACAAAAATATTAAAAATAATTAACTGTTCAGATTGTGTTATTATTTTAAACGTTAAGACTGACTGTCAGTAGAAAAGTCCAATTCTGATCAAATCTGGCAGCCTCCGCTCCTTCTGCCATGACCTAAAGACTGCTGTTTTCAACATCCTGGCTGATGCGATGAGGTGTGTTAATTTATTTTAATTCTGATTTTAATTTTATTTTTATTGATTTTACAATTGTATATTGTACATTTTTTAACTTCTGTGAACCGCCCGAGTCCCTCGGGAGATGGGCGGCATATAAATACTATTAAATAAATAAAATAAATAAGTACAGGTAGTCCTTGACTTACAGCAGTTTATTTAGTGACGAAAGTTACAATGGCGCTGAAAAAAGTGACAACCATTTTTCACACTTTTAACTTTTGTAGCAGCTCCATGGTCATGTGATCAAAATTCAAATGCTTGGCAACTGGTTCATACTTGCAATGACCTGGGGTCATGTGAACCCCTTTTGTGACCTGACAAGTTACTGGTAAGTCAGATTCACTTAACAGTTATTAACTTACCCACTGCAGTGATTCACTTAACTGTGACAAGAAATGTCATAGAATGGGGCAAAACTCATTTAACAAATGTTTCACTTAACAGAAAATTTGGGCTTAATTGTGGTCGTAAGTCGAGGACTACCTGTATGCATATAATACAGTCTTATGTATATTTTCACAAAACATTTCCTCATTCTAGACGGTCCTGGGTGCCAAGTTTTAACAAGAATGTTAACCAATTGAGAGTCTGATATGCAGGAGAACACATTCAAGAAATTGGGTTCTTTGATGAAAATAGAAAAAAGCTGAATATTTTTAGTCATAAGAAAACATAATAGAAGGAAAAAACTCATATTAAATTAGAAGGCATTTCTTAACCTTAAGTACTACCTGACTAAACAAGCTGTCTCAGAACATAGTGAGATCTTTTTCCTTTGCGGATATGAGGATAATTTGTCAAGGAAGTTGCTATTTAATGTATCCCAACTTTCCAAACTTTGAACTGATATCAAAAGTTGCTTCAAATTCTAAACCCACAACACACATCTTACCCTTTGAGTTGACTTGGGTGACTGCCTGGACTGCTTAGAATATTTTCAGAGGTTGTTTGCTACTGTCTTCTTCCTTGAGCTGAGAATGAGTGAGTGGCTGAAAATCACCCACCTAAGGTAGAATCAGAATTCAGTCTCCTGGTTTCTAGTTTGGTGCAGTTAGCCACTTACCGTTAAGTAGCTCTCAAAGTTCTATGGCTCTACTAAATGTTCATGTAATGCTGGGGAAAATGGCAAGCTAATATTGCTACTGTTACACTAAGTGTTCAAATATTTTTGTGTACATAATACCACAAAAAGGAAAGATGAAATGGCTTTCTTAGATCACCTTGTTGTTGTTTTGTTATGGTAAGAAGTAATCTAGTGGTTTCAAAGTAATTATATTTGCCGTTGTTCTGTGCCAGATATGGAATCATAAGATTCTATGAAGTAAGATAATTGTTTTAAAATTAAACTTACCAAGCACAGTATAATAGCTGAAATTATCCAAGCTGTCTAGCAGCTGATTTGCATTGCAAAGCCAAAGAAAGTGGTGTCTTCTATGCAAAGAAAATTCTCTTAGTTCTGCAAACTACCGTGCTGTCCCAGTGCCTGGAGGCGGTGCAGCTCTGGATGGGAAGGAACAGGCTCAGGCTCAACCCTTCCAAGACTGAGTGGCTGTGGATACGGGTGTCTCGGGTCCATGAGTCCCCATCTCTTCTGATGGGAGGGGAAGTTTTATCTCCCTCTGAAAGGGCTTGCAATCTGGGTGTCCTCCTGGATTCACGGCTGATGTTAGACGAACACTTGACGGCCGTGACCAGGGGGGCCTTCGCACAGGTTTGCCTGGTGCGCCAGTTGCATCCTTTCCTAGACAGAGATGCTCTATGTACGGTCACTCACTCCCTCGTCACCTCAAGATTGGACTACTGCAGTGCCCTCTAAATGGGGCTGCCCTTGAGGAGCACTCGGAGGCTCCAACTGGTCCAGAATGCGGCCGCGCGGGTCATTATGGGAGTATTTCAGTACTCCCACGTTACACCTCTCCTGAGTGAGCTGCACTGGCTTCTGGTTGCTCTCCGTGTGCGATTCATGGTGCTGGTGCTAACGTATAAAGCCCTTCATGGCTTAGGCCTGGGGTATTTGCGGGACCACCTGCTGCCAATGGCATCCTCCCAGTGCCTGGTGCGCTCCCACAGAGTCGGCTCCTCAGGGTGCCATCGGCCAGACAATGTCAGCTGGTGGCCCCCTGGGGGAGAGTCTTCTCTGTGGGTGCGCTGACCCTGTGGAACGATCTACCCAAGACGCTCTGGACAGCTCCCGACCTCTGCTCCTTCCGTCGCAACCTGAAGACTTGGCTATTCCAACTATCGGGCCTTGCTTAATTGGTTTTAATGTGGTTTTTAATTAGTTTTACTGTAGTTAAAATTGATTCTAAAGTTTATTCTAAATTTTATTTTAAAATAGTTTTATTTTAGACCTTATATGTATTTTT
>JANHFM010002841.1:86743-101606 GCA_032468115.1 Grayia smithii
GTAGGCGCCGTAGACTCTGATTTTCATTAGATGTGGGCCATTGCGCTTGTGAGAAAGGTCGAGGAAACACCTGCCTTCCAGGTGTTTACATTACAATTCATAATAGTAGCAAAATTACAGTTATGAAGTAGTAACGAAAATAATTTTATAGTTGGGGGTCAATACAACATGAGGAACTGTATTAAAGGGTCGCAGCATTAGGAGGCTTGAAAACCACTGATTTAAGCAATAGGGCTTAAAAAAAAAAAAAAAAGTGAGAAAATTTCTACCACCAAAATTTGTACCTGTCTTCTTACCTCCCAGCATTTTAAATGAAATCAGAACCCGTATTTGAGATGTATCTGTTTCTGTAGCAAGGGCATTGCCTGAGCTCATTGTATATTACTGAAAATTCTATTGGGGTATTTCTAGTCCAATAGAATGAGTGTCCCTCCATCTGGAGGTTTCTGGGAGTGGAGTTGGATTGGAAATAAGCAAATAAAAAGTACAGAAGAATGTGGAGCAAAAAATTGCCCCCTTCTTCCACATCCATAGAATAATAAGGGGAGGAAAATGACTCCTGTTATGGTTAGTATACCCATAAAGTTGGGTTATCACTCTGAATACTCTTACTAAGTTTGTTTGCATAACTGCATAAATGGTAGCTGTCCTGTTTTCACATGTGCAATTATGTGCAAATATACCAGGCTGGCTGGTATATTTGTGTAAGAAGTGAAATTCTACCATAGATGTTCCATCCCATGTCCATGTCATTGTTCTAATGAACAATGAGACAGAAACCCAAAGAATGACAAATGGGACAACTTGAGCTAACTGCTTTTTATGAAGACATCCAAGTGTAGAGTTATTACAAGAATGCCAAGACTTAAGAATGTTAATAGAAACGTCACTAGTCCAATACCAAAATCAATACATGCATTCACAGCAGAATCAATAGGCAGTCTTAAATCCAAATACAACACTTGAGATGTGCAGGTTTCCCTACATGCAACCAAAGATCAGCTCTTGACCCTTTGCTTAGCTATCTATTTCACTGATTGTGGAACTGAACAATGTATCCTTTCCAAGATGCTTCTTCTCTAAACAGACTGTTCTCCACCCTTCCGTTTGGTTTTCAGCTTCATAGTGATGATGCCTTCCAAGCTGACTGAATAAGACTCCAGATCAGTACCAGATTATAATGAAGAAGATCCTGGAACTGAACATAATTCTATTTTGCTTTTAGAGCTACTTGATCAGAATCAGATCTGCTGATGCCTTGCTCTGCTCTGCTCCTTTTCTGCTGAGGGTTCATATGAAGAATAAGAGATAGAGAGACAAAGGGCATCAAGTTAAGGTATTGGACTAGGTAGGATTTAGGATCCTGGAAGACCTAGGATTATATTCTCCCTCATCTTTGGAAACCTGTGATCTCACAGATTTCATGTTGCAGATAAAATGAGACCCACTACCCTGAGCTTCTGGAGGAAAAATGTATCATGAAACTAATAAATTAATATGCAATTAAATATTAGATGAGACAAGGACTAACTGGCTTCTACTCTCTCGTTTTGCTTTATGTTATCTCAAATGTTATTTGAAGAAGATTTGGTGGACAAGACAATAACAAAAGTAAGTGAAACTATACATTCTCACTGAGTACAGCAGGTGCACTGTTATTGGTGAGCATATACACACAATGAGAGGAGGAGGAAGGCAAAAAAAAAAATCTTCCTGGAGACTAGTGAGATTCTATAAACATAATCAAAATGTAATAGAAACTTTTTGGAAATGCTGTTAGAAGGAGAAAGCATCAATCTTCATGGAACTCCACTCAACAGGCTTTCTCCAGCTAATCCATCATGCTCAGGACATGGGCCCTCCCATCTGTCTGTGCAAAGGACCAGGAGGAGATTGCTAAATCCCTGGGCTGAAGCTACCATCTCAATACAAGGCAATTCATCACGAAGGAACAGGGAGGGGGAGGATGAAAAATAATATAACACTAATAAAACAGTTCCCCTCCCTTTCTTACTGCACAGTTTCCAATGAATTTTTAGTAAATGAGCTCAAATTGTAGGGAAGGAAGGAGGGGGTTGAAAGCTGGCTAGATAATATAGCACATCACTAAACAGGGACAATAGCTGTTATCTGCATACAAGTTCTGATAGTAAAGATTGGACTTGCCACTTCATGAGTTCATGTTCAGGCATAGACAAACATATACTAAAGAGATAATATCTCTATGCCAATGCCATTATTCCCACTGGAAGGGCTGAAGATTCAGGATACTTTTTTGATATGAATTTTTTGTGGGAAACATCATAGAGTAGTGCTTTTTAATAAGGATTATTCAACATATAAGGAAAATTGTTGAACATTCAGAATACAAGCTAAGATTTCAATATTTTGTTTACAACATTCAGTGTTTGTTGCTGAATTTTACTAGGTTAAAGATTAAAGTTTCTTGTCAGTGGTGTAATTGAATTGAGGGCAATATTATTTGCCTATTATCACAGCTCTGTTGCTGGATAAACTCTGAAAAACATCCATAAGTCACAGCTATCACTTTTTTTCTTTCTTTCTGAGATGAACTATTAATAATTGGTAGCTAAAACTATTTGGGTATTATTCACTTTAGTACCAATTTAGAGTAGATATTTTGAAATTAGTGGGTTGCCAGTATCTCATGATTACCTTAATTCCATTTCAATGAATCTGTGTGACCACATTTTTCTCTACTTCTATGTGTTTTATGTATTTATTATAACAGCAATCAAGACAAGCACAAAACTATTTATTGACAACACTGCTTGCTTTATAATTTTCAAATTTCACATTATGGCACTACCAAATTACTCTGAAGCTTGTTGTGAACCGGTTTCTCAGGAAAAAAAAATTAAGAGGAAACACAATCCTCCTGGGTAAGAGGCAGGGGGGCAGGGGAAGGCAACTGCTGTTCAGATCAAGATGTATTCTGACAGATCAACTTGGTGAAACCCATTAATTAGCACTTTTGGAAACAGTTGCTAAGTTAATTATTCCTTTTTCAGATGAAAGAAAGCTAATTTCTGGCATTTACATTGACAGTGATAAGCGCTAATGTTTTTAGAGTTGACATCCCTCAAGATAAATGATATTTTGAAATGCACATCCAAACATTTTGGTGGGAAGCAAGTGAAATGAGGACTCTGGAATGCCATGAAATATCTCCAAGACTGGAATCCTTTCCAAGGTTACTCCAAGGGAAATTCCACTGGACTGCACGACATTGGCATCTAAAAAAAATCTATATAGGGTTGGTTTGCAGAGTCTCAGTATCAAACTGTATTCAGCAAACCTCGTTTGTCACTCCTAACACTGGGAAAAAGCAAGAAAATTTTATGTTATGCGTAAGTAGCTCTCAGCTACATCTGTGAACTTCAGCACTCCAGGAATAGTTCAGCTGTTCATGAATCTGAATGAGACACGTCACAGGATGCAGCTGCGGAAAAAGGACTTCTCACTTGACTTCCCCACACTTCAGCGTATGCCAAAATGACCATGTCATGTACACCTGTTTCTGGATTAATTGTAAAATGTATATCCTGCAATTCTTTCCCAAAGGGCATTCAAGGCAGCTTACCATTCAACTATTACAAATATAAGTATGTAACTGCAATAAGATTGTTCACAAGGGCACAGTCTAAGTCTTCAAATTCTTTAAATGCTTTAAGTCTTCAAATTCTATTTTCGCTTAGTTGGAAAGCATGGAATTGTCTCCCATGGATAGAATACAAAAAGGCTTTACATTAACTAGACTAAACAAAGTAAAATATAATATATTTTTAGGCACTGAGGACTCCTGTGATAGATTTTGTCTGCAATGGATGGAGGATATCTACTTTTATTGACAAGTAGAAATAAGGAAATTAAGATAAGGGGAAGCAACCTTCTTCCAATTTTCAGATGCTGTAGACCAGTGGTTTACCAGGGACCCCCATTAAGTACCTTTTGTGGCCACGGATGATGGCCATGGACCCCCAAGATTTAACTCAAGATTTAAATCATAACATTTCTTCAAGCCTTCGTGGATTCTCTGTGACAACATCACAGACCCCCAGGGGTCCGCAGACCACAGATTGAGAGAAAGGAAAAGCAAAAAGAAGGAAAAACAAAAATGGATTAACAACTGATTTCTATCAGGTTTTACATTAGAGGTAGATGATGTATAGAATTACTCTAAGAAAATGTGGTAAAGCCATAGAAAATAATTAAAAGTAGTCTGAAAAATTATAAAATAATTGTAGCAACTGCATACAACTACCTCAGTGATAAAAAGCCATTTCTAAGGGGAGGGCAGCCTCTACCAACTGCAGAAAATGAACAGATGTAGACCTCCAACCTTCCTATTTTTAAGAGGAACAGGAAATGCTTGGAAGGGATATATGAAAGCTGTATTTGGATGAGTTACTTCACTATTAAGTTAATTCACTACAATTTGTTAAGTTATTCCCCACTAGGGAGATCACTTCAAGCTATTCTAGTTAATTAACTAATTAAAGACAATGCTGCTGAAACAAAATAACAGCAGCACATGGAACAATCCACTTCCAAGGTAAGTATCTAGTATAACATTTCCCAAGATATCCATCCAAAGTCCAGGGGTGTGGCCTTTAACCCTCAATGTGACTTTAGAATATTTGGAAAATCAATACCCAAATATCTGGAGGGCATCCAAGTTGGAGAAGATTATTCTAGGGAGTTCCAAAATTTTACATTATCACTAAAAAGCTCCTATGATCATCAACCTGTCATAAAACCTATTTTGGTGTAATATTGCTGCATGAAATATGATGTCAAAAGGCACATTCAGTGCATAGTGGCTTGTGTAATATTCTTGCTCTTGCCCTATGCTTGAATCGTTATCAACTA
Source organism: Grayia smithii (assembly GCA_032468115.1). Taxonomy (NCBI): domain Eukaryota; kingdom Metazoa; phylum Chordata; class Lepidosauria; order Squamata; family Grayiidae; genus Grayia; species Grayia smithii. Next base: position 91,637 of record JANHFM010002841.1, read on the forward strand.
CTGTATAATGACCACCACTTTTGATCAGAACAACCACAATGATTTTTAGTTTAAAGAACTTCAAACTTTTTAATTTAATTCAAAGTTTTTTTAGTTTAGAAAAAGGATTACTCAGAAGCACATAATGCAGAATTACTTATATTTTTTTGAATCGCTTGCATAATATACTTGCATAATATTTAGATTACTCAGTGTATTGAATAATCTGGAATACTTGGAGCAACTTAATGAAAAACAAGCTGCACTAATATTTTTACATGCAGAAAAAGACTTTGGCAAATTGAATAGTATTTTTTTTTGTTCAGAGTTTTGGAACCTATGGACCTTGTGATAATTTTATTAAATGAGTAAAGTTGATTTACACTTTCTATAAAACACAAATAATTGTTAATGGACAACTAATAAAACATTGTGAGATTCAAAAGGGGCAAGACAAGGATGTTTATTGTCTCAATTTTTGTTCATTTTTTCCTGATTATAAAACAAGATCAGAGAATTATGGGAGTTAAGATTGAGAAAGAAACTTATAAGTTAAGGGCATTTGCAGATGACTTAGAATTAACTTTAGAAGATCCATTAGAGGGACTAGAAGTATTAATGGGAAAATTAAAAGTCTTTGGTATATTAACAGATTTCAAGATTAATAATCAGAAAATAAAGATGTTAACAAATATATGAAAATCAAGCAGAACTGATGGAGAAAGCTGGTTTTACAACTGAGAAAAGAGTAAATTACTTAGGCATTTTGTTTACATTCTTTCAAAATATAAAAAACAAGAAAAAAGTCGAAGAAACAATCGGTTTCCTAATGGGAGAAGATGGCAAGAAGTGATGGGCAGCAGAAAGAAACAGAGCTACTTAATTCTATCTTTCAATATGTCTTCATACGAAAAGAAAAAAATAGCCCAACCTGTAAAAGACAGACTAGGAATTAAAATTAAATTAGGCAAGAAAATGATAAGAGAACACTTGTCTATTCTAGATGAGTTCAAATCACCAGGATCTGAAAGATTACATCCCAGAGTTCTGAAGGAGCTGGCAGATGGGATCTCAGAACCACCGAGCCATATCTTTCAAAGATCCTGGAGCACCAGGGAACTACCAGAGGAATGGGAAAGAAGAGATATGGTTCCCATCTTCAAAAAAAAGGAGGAAAAAGCCAGATCCAGGAAACTACAGACCAATCAGCCTAACATCAATACCTAGGAAGAGCCTGGAAAAGATAATCAAGCAACAAATCTGCAAACACATAGAAGCAAGCAAAGTTATAAGCCAACATGGGTTTGTCAAAAACAGATCATGCCAACATAATTTGGGCCCCAGATAGTGTCCCTAGATTCCCATATTTATTAACTTATAAAACTTATTGGCTGCCTGTCTTACCACAGGGTGGTAATATATGCTAGACACAAATCACAATGTGCTGGGATCACACAACTTTTTTTTTTAATTTCAATTTATATGCCGCCCTTCTCCGGAGACTCAGGGCAGCTTACAATTTCTTAAGCACAAATCAATGTGCTTAGCAATAACCTTCATTCCGTGTATACAGTATGCTTAATAGGGCTTTTGACCACCTCCCCCAAGCGGCATTTTTACAAAGTCAGCTTATTGCTCCCAACAATCTGGGTTCTCAATTTACCTACCTTGAAAGGATGGAAGGCTGAGTCAACCTTGAGCCTGGTGAGAGTTACTAAATACTAAAACTAGCTAGTATTGTCCTTCCTGCAGACCATTTAAAATATATTCTTGAAGTTGCCAGATCATTTTAAAGTTTACCTTGACTACTTGATCAATACATTAAGCTAAGATAATAATTTAACAGAAGCCCAAGATGTATTGTTGATGGTGTGTGCACATACTTTAGTGACAAGTACCAGTTCCAGAGGTGAGGTAGATGGATTACAAATGCAGAATGAATGTTAATTAAAATTCAGTGCAGGAGGATGAGAGCCAAGCGAAACATTCTAATGTCAAAGTGATTTTACTTGGGGGGAGGGGGGGATGGGTGGGAAGGGAGAAGAACAAATCAAGCAAATTATATTTGTTTTAAAAAAATTAGTAAATTGCTTCATATAAACCATTTTAATGGTTTCTTTGTTATGCAAGTGTGACTATGTGTGTACCTCTCTAATGTATTTCAAGACTTGCCAGAGTTGGGTTAATTGATCTACTCAGACCTTGTTCATTAGCCTCTTGCTTTAATAAAAGCACTTGTGCTACTCATAAATGCCAAGACAAATTGAGATAAAAAATATAATTAAACTGAGTTCTTATTTAGCTATTTTCTATTTTAGTTCCCACTGGCTAATGATTAAGTGTACACAACTGGCTACGGGGAAAATATGATATGCAATAAAAGGCTACCTTGGAACGTACAGGTAAAAATGCAGCTGTGGATTCCCTAGAATATAGGTTACATTTTCAAACAACCAGTGATTGCCGTTGGTTTTCACCCAGACGTTAAGAGAATCTTTGTGCAGTATTCAGAATGAAGGTGTGAGTGTAGAAGCAAGATGATAAGGAAAGATAGCAGCAAGTTCTCTTCTTCGTGCACTTTAATTTTCACTTATATTTCAAGAGGACTTGAGTTTAAGCTACTGTGTTTAGAAGAAAAGATACTAATACTTTCATATATTGCACTTTCCAAACTCCAGAACTTTACTGAACAGAAGAGAATAACAAAGTTGGAAGGGACCTTGGAGGTCTTCTAATCAAATCCCTGCTCAAGCAGGAGACCCTCTATCAGTGACGGCTAGCCTTTTTGGTGCTGAATGCCAAAACTGGAGTGCGTGCACATTTTTTGCCTACAAAACAGGCATTAGGTCTTATTTTCAGGGATTTCCACTATCTCACCTCACAGCAGAGGCGCTGACAACTCCACTCAGCAGGAGCCCCTGTGGCTGCTGCTGGCCCACTTCTGCAGCTGCTTGCTGCTTGCAACTGTTCTAAGGTAAGTGGGTGCAGGGCACATAGGGGAGCTCCACCCTCCCATTCCCACCCTAGCTTGATTTTTACCAATGCACCTCATCCCACCTCGTGCTTCCAGGTGTAATGGAGTGGCTGGGGTCTTAATTAGGGCTCATTTGGGGAGTAGGGCTTATATTGGGTGCACATGTAAAAATCAAGCTAGGGCTTATTTTTGGGATAGGTCTTATTTTTCTTTTGAAAACATGGTAGTTTGTACTTATGGTCAATCCTTTCATTACCATTTTTCCTCCCAAGAAATGAATTAGTGACAGTTAATCACATGACAGTAGAACTGCTGCTGCCCTATCAATAATCTTCAAAAGATTTATTTATTTATTTATTTTATTGCATTTATATGCCGCCCCCTCTCCCGAAGGACTCGGGGCGGCTCACAAGTTAAAACAATACAATAAATACCTAAAAACAAATTAAAATAAATGCAATAAACTCTCCACAATTAAAATAAATAGAAAAATGGAATACATATAATTTAAACTTTAAAATTTAAAAGATCAACCAGAGGTCAATTTTCTTGGAGGAATGATGACTTCTTAACCACAAATTAGCCACTTTCTGAATTAAAATTGCATGCCATATGTGAATCATCACAAAGTAAGAAAACTTCAATATGCCATAATTATTCATTTGTAACTGACTTTACAACTTCACTGACTTTGGCTTTAACTACAAATTAATCCAGAGTTTGTTAATGTAGCTTTATAATAAATAGTTCACCTATTTGGGCTTCTTGTCTAGTTTACCTGAGATATCCAATGCGCATGGTCACATGGATTAGTGAGTTATACTCAGTGAAAAATTTACCAGAAGCATTTTTTTGATGAAATACAAGTTGTTCTTATCTACATATCTCAATCTCCTTAATCTTTCCCTACCGTGTTCAGTCAGTCATAAAACTTATTTACCGGTAGTTGGACCTTAGAGAATGATTTCAGTTCATAGATGGAGAAAGTGAGGATCCAAAAACCTATATGTGGTCCAAATAAGTCCAACAACTGGAGAATTGAGATATTTGTTAGGTTGTCATATTTCAGCACTTCTTAGATTCTCATCAAGATCAGAACATAGTTGCTCTACTTGTCAAAATTATTATTTTTTGTTTCTAAAAGTATGTACCAGAGCCCTGATTAGAATGCAAAATTGTAGGCTAACTCTGCCCACAGTCTGGAGTTTTATCCTGATGGATTCAAAGTTGACTCAACTTTCCATCCTTCTGAGGTCAATAAAATGAGAGTCCAGATTGTTGGGGCAATATGCTGATTCTGTAAACCACCCAGAGAGTGCTGTAAAGCACTATGAGGTGTTATATAAGCTTAAATATTATTATTTTTCTACTGTTATGCACCAATATATTAATATCAATATGTATAATATTATACATTAGACAACATACTTACAATATGTATGTTGAAAGAGCAGAATCTTTCCAATACTGAGATAATTTGAAATTCACAGGGATTCTTCCACAAAGGAGACCATGTGCTTGGTTTCTTCAGAAAACAGTCTACCACATTGATTTGAGGTATTACCTTCATCTTGATTCAGAATTTCATATGTATGTATTTCCCAATAATTACTATTGGAAATCAACACATGACTAATATATGTATATTAGTATTAAATGAAAATTTCAAAAACAGTACACCACTAGAGGTTTTGTTTATTTTGGAGACTGATGCCAAATATTTGTGTGTGTGTGTGTGTGTGTGTGTGTGTGTGTGTGTGTGTGTGTAAAATGCAGACAGCATTTTAATTTGTAGCAAAATTAGATGACAGATACAAGGAAAATTTATACTTCTGAAAGCACTAAGAATGTCAATTTTCATATAAATGAGTTCAGCCCTTTTTGGGGGGAAAAATGTGCCAAGGAGCCCTTGTAATCTAGATATTTATTGTAAGGAGTACAAGCACTTCTTATTATGTGTTTTATTATAAAATCATCTACAATAACAGTTGTAACAAGGCAAACTCAATCTCTAAAATTGTTGAATATATGAAGCATTTTTTTAAAGGGACATCTTCGCATTTTTGAGGGAAAGGAATTTGATTCGGTTTCCATACTTGTATGAAAAGTAAAGGTGTTGCTAGACCAGTATTTTTCAACCTTGCAACTTTCAGTTGCATGGATTTCAACTCCCAGAATTTCCCAGGCAGTATGGCTGACTGGGGAATTCTGACAGTTGAAGTCCACATATCTGAAAGTCGCTAAGGTTGAGAAGCACCACTTCAGATGAAATTGCCTCTACATTTCAAATTGCTAATGATGCTTCACAAAGGCTCAGTGAATTATGGGCTGACTATTTTAAATGCCAATTGTATTGTAGAGAAATTAGTGCTTTCAAGTAATAGCTGTACATTTCGTACCATGTATATTGTATCTGTACCCAGAAGCTTAAGTTAAACCTATCTATTTATTTATTAAATATATTCTGTGCTGCCCAATCAAAAGACTCTCGGCAGCTTTACGTATGTAAAGAAGCAGACGTGACAGAGCCAAGCTTACATCTTTTAAGCTTTTCATGTTGCATCTGTGCTCTTTTTGATCAATAATATATGGCCTATGGATCAGCAACTTCTTTGTGTATAGCGTTTCTGATGTTTGTCCATGCATTTTGAAGATTAGAATGTGTCTTAGAGACCAAACATCCCTTGAACAGATGTCTGGACTTGTCAAATCTGTATTACAATTTGCACTGTCCCTTCATTTCCTTTTCATTCTACTCCGTTCTATAAATAATAGAGCTTTTTTTAAAAAAATACTCTCGTGAATTCATAAGGTTTCTTGCTATCTTTTCTGATGTAAGGCAAGAAAGAGCATTCCCCTCCCCACCTCAAATCTAGAGCAATTCTTTCTAGAGACATCACAAGCTGTATTGATATGTTGCAGAGTATCATTGCAGTTGCAAAAACTGGGCTATTCCCTCAGGCTTTGGGCTAGAATGATACATGAGTCTGTCTTCTGAAAGGTGGAGTAGATGATTGATGAACCATGACTGCCTGCTATGGATATGTTGGTTTATGCGATTCTTTGGGGGAGGAATTGATGTTGTACAGTATTTATGTAATATTGTCTTTTGAGGAAGTATTTCAACTACACTGTCCAGAGTCACAATGACATTGTCAGATGTGAAAGACCAGGTCTCTTCCAATTAAACTGATTTCTTGCTAAGAAGCTTATGCACAGGAATCTTCTCAACTAATGGTTAGCACCTGCTTAGAGTTAGAGAAGAATCAATGGAATTCAAAACAGGTTGCACTTGCTAGTAGCTACGTAGGGATTCTAAGCTGATCCCTCTTTTACCTCTGCCCCCAAATTCTGCCACTCCTTCTCCTACAGATATGAGATAGCAGTCCTATAAGTTAAATAAAGAAATATCAGGAAAATTGGGAGTGGATGCTGAAAATGAAATAATCTTTCGTAGAATTCTATGGGAACAAGATGGTGTGACATGCACAAAGAATTTGTTGTATTGTGAAAGGATAGTAAGGTACTGAATCCATTGGAGTCTGCTGTTTTCCATTCTCAATTTTCATGATTTTTCATTCTGGAAAGTTTTGCCCCAAAACAAACACACACACACACACACACACACACACATATAATTATAAGAGAGAGAGAGGGTAGTTCAATAACAATTGTATATATAGATAGTCCTTGTGTCAGTATTCCGAGTAATGCATCCAAAGAAATCAGAACTCCAAGGCAGGAACATTCCTCAGAGAACATATTTATTGGATACATCATATCGGCACAGCCAGAGAAAACCAACTCTAAAAGTTTCCCATGTTTACTATGTAATTAAAAGAGCAAAGTTTCTCTACCCAGGTGTCACAGGTCACATTGTCCAATTAAAGCAGGTGGCGGGCTCCCTTGATCACTTCTGTTCCTCCTCCTACTGCCACCTGTTGGGATGACCTTGGTTCCCACGAAAGAGCTCTTTATATAGTCAGCGAGACGGTGTAGCTATTTCCCCCTCATCGTCTCCCCACAGTGTGTGGAAACTGTGAAGTAGCACAAGATGTCAGCCAGGTTCAATTCAGAGTTGACACCTCACTTATGACCATAAATGGGAGTTGGTTGCCAAGCTCCTGAATCATGTGTCACATAGATCATGTGACAGTAGGGTGTGTGTGTGATGTGACAGCTGTAAGTGCTAAGACAGGTTGTAGGTACCAATTTTGAGGCCATTGTAACTTTGAACTGCCATCAAACAAAAGGTCATAAATCAAAGATTGGCTGCATTAGGGTCATTGTGCTTTTTAAAAAAGCATAATTAAAGAAAATGGCACTCAGAACTGCCTATATTAAAGAAAATTGTATGAATACAAATGTAGTTCTTCTAACATTTTAGATCACTCCCTCCCCCTGCCCCCCAAATGGAAGAGAAAATGAGAAAACCTAACTTAGACACAAATCAAATTTAGATTCAGCAGCACAATAGAGGGACAAGCTTTTGCCAGTAAATAAATGGATAGGCTTTTAAGATTTTAAAGAACATCTCATTCCCATCGAAGGACACAAAGAATCTTCATTAGCACCAACATCAGTCAGGCCTCACTAACTTCCCAATAACCTTTACAATCCCGTTCTGGATCCTCTCCCACCTCACTTTTCTTTCCATGTCCTCAAAGCACCAGTGGAAATGAATTTATATGGTAACTTCAGAGCCACTGTAGGAGTGCTTATCTGACTCCAGGGAATTCTATTATAAAGAATTACTCAGGAGAAAAGAATCAGCCTCTTTCTTCATCATAGGATGGCATTCTACTTAAGTTTCAAAAGTAATTTCTAAATTGAGTAAAAGAAATAATGGCTTGGCCTATTTATTGTTGGCTATGCTGATCGTATTAATTTCTTCAGGCTAGACTGCAACTATATGGGGTCCAACATACTGCCTGGCATATTTATTGGCATTTCAACCTCACAGTTAATTTCTCTTTGGTGGGAAGGTAACAGCGTTCCATGCGCCTTTGGCATTTAGTTATGCTGGACACATGACCACGGAGACATCTTCAGACAGCTCTTTGGCTTTGAAACGGAGATGAGCACTACCCCTTAGAGTCAGGAATGACTAGCACATACAAGGGGAAGGGGAACCTTTACCTTTAAGGAAAAGTAATTTTGGGTGGAGGACGAGGACTAAGCTGAACAAGAGAATTCCTGTTCTTCAAACAAAAATCTGAGATAAAAAGCCATGAAAGTGAAGTATAGCCTAGGCTTGTTGGTTGCTTGAATATATCTGAGACCACTTTTCAAGCTCCAATTTTGCAGTGCATTCTTTCTTTAGCTTTTGGTTGTAGCTTTCATTATCAGTACTTTCTTTATCAAGCTCATATTACTACTGGTTGTAGAATCTTGTCCCTGGCTTCAATTCAGCACCTGCCAACTGTTTACAGATTTCACTCAGGTAACTTGTGATAGAATGGAGCAGATAAACACTGCCTGTCATCTCATCAGGTGTTCTCCCATACATACAGTTGTACATGCAGTTGAAAAGCTCCATATGGGAAAATAGCTGGGAGCAAAAGAGTCTATGGTTTCACATATACATTCAGAGTCTTTAGCTGTAATCTAGGTGTAAATGTCAAATTCTCACAGAAACCGAACTTTTTCTGTTTACTGTTACAAATAAAGATAAAAATCAAATTTAGTTCATAAGCAGGACCTTTAGGACTATATGTTGGTATATTTGATCCTGGGAATCCTGCAAAACCCTTTCCATAATATGCTTCTGTCATTGAATCCTGATCTTTGGTCCACCCTATATGTCTTTTAACCACTCAAAACCCAGATTGGATGTTCCTGTGGACTAGATAAATACAGGACACCTATAATGAGAATTGATATTATTTCTGGTACCTCTTTTCTGAGCCCAGTGAAATTTGCTGGTGCTCACCATTATTTATCATAGATTTAACACAGGGAAAACAATTATTTCCCATTATACATAATAGTTTCTATTTCTCTAAAATTAATAATGTATCTTTCTGTAAATATTAAAAATCCCAGTTGAAGAAACTCTGGGGACAGCTTCAGTGTTGCAATATGGATCATTAACTTCAAAGTGAGAGCTACAATTTCACATACATATTCATTTTTGTGCAGTTGCAGCTCTGAAATGCTGGCTCTTTAGGTGAGGGCGATCTCTACAGTTGCACCAGATGATACTCACATTACTAGCCCTACTTAATATTTCCATTGCATTATTATTATGGCATATATAATTGCTAAAAGAGTTTCCCAATTAAACTATTCAGGTCAAATCATGAGTCATCTCCTGGATTGTTTTGCAGTTGAGTTATATTTGATGAGATACTTTTGCAAGAATAGGGAAGTAAACATTTGATTCTTTCCCTAGATTCTTACAATTCCAAATTCTTCTGCCATGGCTCATACAAATAGAGAATGTATTAAAACACACAAATTAAAGTCCTAGAGACTATTAAAGTAACCAATAATATTAAGGAAACGTGCAACAACATAATCATTATGCAAATGTTCCATGTTGAAGTATCCAAAATAGGGAAGATGGCTTTAGAAAATTCAGATGCAAATAATGGCATGGAGACAAAGTGTTATAGATACTGCCTAGAAAGACATCTGGTTCTATCAACATTTAGAAAAAAAAAGAGGAATTATTATGTACATTGCCTTCAGTTGCTGGAGATTTGTTTACAAATCTAACAAAAGCATAAATAATAAATATTGTTCCAAATAGTTAATTAAGAAACCATAACATGTGTTTCAATTGGTCCAGATGAAATTAGCAACAGTCCCTATTTTTTGGTTTCTGTCCTTCTTGAATCAATGTTGTAAGGATGGCACGGAATATCTTTGCTTTTCACCTGAATTTCCTTTCCAGACCGAAGCAGCAATTGTTTCCCAAGCATTCCTCTAGGTCAGGGGTGTCAAACTCGATTTCATTGAGGGCCACATCAGAGTTGTGTTTGACCTCAGGGGTCCAGGGTGGGTATGGCTGGG
>JANHFM010002841.1:124143-135010 GCA_032468115.1 Grayia smithii
GCACTAATTGCAAGCAGCTGGACTTTAAGTGGAGACACTTAGCCAGTGCATTAGCAATCTGCGCCACCAAAGACTCAAATATGAGCAAGCAGTGTGTGGCAACAAGAAAAACAAAACAAAACAAAAAAGCCAACACAATCCTAGATTGCATTAACATAGAATCAAGATCATGTGAACTGTTAATACCGCTTTATAAAACCTTAATAAGATCACACCTGGAATACTGTATCTAGTTTTGTTCAGCGCGTTACAAAAAAAGATGTTGAGAGTCTGGAAAAAGTGCAGAGAAGAGCAACAAAGATGATTAGGTGGCTGGAGGCTAAACATATGAAGAACAGTTGCAGGAATTCTGTTTGTCTAGTCTAGTGAAAAGAAAGACTAGCAGTGACACGATAGCAGTGTTCCAGTATTTTGAGGGGCTGCCACAAAGAAGAGGGGGTCAACTTATTTTCCAAAGCACCAGAAGGCAAGACAAAACAATGGATGGAAACTAATCAAGGAGACAAGCAACCTAGGAGAAATTTCCAAACAGGGAGAACAATTAACCAGCAGAATGGCTTGCCTTCAGAAGTTGTGGGTGCTTCATCACTGAAGGCTTTTAAGAAGAGACTGGACAGCCACTTGTCTGGAATGGTATAGGCTCTCCTGCTTGAGCAGGTGGGTTGGATTAGAAGACCTCCAAAGCCCCTTCCAAGCCCATTATTTTGTTAAATAACTTTACTAAATTCTGCTTTGTTTCTTCTTCTCAACTTATGTTTGAGTTCATAGCCACAATACAGACTTCCTTGTAGACTTCCTGCTGTCCAATGGGATTCCCTTATATTATCTCATGATTTCTTTACTTATATCTCATGGCGTTTTTTTCCCCTGTGTTACTACTGTGTTACAAACTCTGGACAGGCAGACTACCAGCACCCAAAGCCCTGCCATTTTGAACCAATTGCACTCATTTTTCCACCTTGTATGCAACCCTTGGGTCACATATTACTAGAATAGCATTTTCTGCCATAAAATATCCATGGCAAGCAATGTTTTCTACACTACAACCTGAAAATGTTTTATATCATATCTACTAACTAAGATATAAGAGAATGTGAGCTTCACACTCAAACAAAGAGGTATTTTTAAAAGGCTGATTTACATTTCCCTGCTACCTAGGAAAAAAAAACCCTTCCATGAGCATATATTGACATTTTATTTCAAGGTTATATTAAAATGTGAAATAGGATGATAATTTGTAGGAACAGGCACCAAGCAACAGGACTCTTCAACTGGAGTAATGCAGAATTAAGATTTAAATGGACACTGTCAAGCAATTCTTATATCCATATTAATTTTTCATTTCAGGGCTTTTTTTCCCTTTCTCATTCCCAATGATGTTTCTCTTCCTCCTGCAGGTAGCATGAGCACCCCTTGCATTCTGAATGGCATTAACATGACTGAGATTGTAGAGGTCAGTGAAATATACTAGAAGGATATAGGCAAAGGACTTTTATTTGAATATTCAGACACCCAGGTTGATGTGTTGGTTGGTTAAATGGTTTAAAAATGCATGACTGGGGAAGCCTTTGTAGATGAAAACCAGAAAGTGAGTCAGAATTAGAAATTGTAAGTAGTTTTGAAGGTATGAGTATCATGTGGGTGTGGTTTTTTTCAAATCGGCAATGGTTCCTTAGCCAAGGTCCAACCTGAACTCTGCTCTTACTGCTTTTTCAGGAGTAAAATAATGGTGAGCTTGTTTTGAAAAAATAGGACCATCTCGTGCCTTCCTCCCACCATCCTGTGCGCTCACATAGGGCTGCCCTCCTCAGGGTGCCATCGACTAGACAATGTCGACACCCAGGGGTAGGGTGTTCTCTGTGGGTGCACCCACCCTCTGGAATGGGTTACCCACCAAGCTCCGGATGGCACCCGATCTCCGCTCTTTCCGTCGTGACCTAAAGATTTGGTTATTCCAACAGCTGATGCTGTTGGTGTTTCCAGGGTTTTTATTATTTATTAACTTTGATCGTATACGGGTTTTAATATGATTTTAACTATTATCTTAAATTGTTTTATATGTTTTATTTGTTGTTTGCCACCCTGAGTCCCTCGGGAGAAGGGCGGCATATAAATTTGCTAAAATAAATAAATAAATCAGGGAAACAGAAGTCTATTGAAAACTAGGAAGGCCATTTTGATTTGGCTGTTCCAGAAAATATTTGGGGACTGAGACACAAATGGCTATGCTGAATGCATACATTGTTTATATATGTTTTCATGATACGTGAGAATGTTGATTATTACTCATGTGACTACATATTGTTTTAAAAGATGAGTGTTTCCCTATTTGGAGTCAGCTGTGATTTGATGTGGCCAACAACCCTAAATTGAACTGAGGGCCACACTCTCAGTGATGTGCTGGTATTTATACTCTCAAAAGTGTGCAAGATTGGGAAAAAGAAGTGAACTAGACCAAGAGAAAAAGTGGGTGATTATACTTTATATGTTGTAATAACAAAATTATTAAATATAATGAGTACAGCCTTTCTCACTTTTTCTAAAGATTTGCTAGTTTTGTCACCTTAGGTTACAGTCCAGGAGGGGGACTATAATGTGCACCCAAGGTTCTAAGAGACGCACACAGTACATATGTGCAAATTATAAAAGTTCAGAGTACAAGGCATAGGAACAGAATCTATCTGTATAAGCAGAGTTTACATACCGGTACTTATGAGTTCAGATCAAAATCTTTTCCTGCTTGTTAATCTACTTAATTGTTGCCCAAAATGGCTTTTGGAAGCCTTGTTTACGGATTTTCTATCAACAAATGTATTTGTTTTCTTCATGTAATTATTTCACAATTATTTAATGCAAACTTTTTGCATTTGTGCATTGGGGATTTACAAGTCGTTGCAGAATAACAGAATAACAGAGTTGGAAGGCACCTTGAAGGTCTTCTAGTCCAGCCTCTCTGCTCAGGGAGGAAACCCTATACTATTTCAGACAAATAGTCACCCAATTTCTTTTAAAAAACCTCCAGCATACACAACTTCTGGAGGCAAGTTGTTTCACTGATTACTTGATCTAACTGTCAGGAAATTTTCCTTTAGTTCTAGGTTGCTTCTCTCCTTGATTAGTTTCCATCCGTTGCTTCTTGTCCTTTAGAAAATAGGTTGACTCCCTCTTCTTTGTGGCAACCTGTCATTTCAACTGTCAGGCTTTCCCTTATATTTTCTTTTTACTTTTTGTCCCAATGGAAAATTACCTTTTAACATCCAATAAACCATTTAAGAGTGGGATGATACTAAAAAGTTGATTTTTGGAGCTTCTAGTTTAAAACATTTCAGAAGAGTATCAAGGATGGGCTTTGTACTGTAGATGCACTTTGGATTGAATTTGCAAGGGTTTGGCGAGATTTGCAAGAGTTTATCTAGTGACCAAGTCTAAGCCTAAGCTAGGTCTTATTTCATTCAGTGTGACCTGCTTCATCCTACTATTATGAAAAACAATATTGAGGATTTTGTTAAGATGGAAGAAAATAGCTTGGGTGCTAAAATGAGAGAGAATGTAGCAATCATTTATAGGTAATATTTTTTGAGTTGAGTTTGATTCCTAGATACTTCATGTTCATATCCATATTGTTTTCATGGCAATAGTATGGAAGCAGTTTGTCACTATCTTCCATCCAAATGAAGTCTACAGACTTAGGATTTCAGTGTGGTTTTCTCTCTAAGTAATGATGATCCAGTTCTCTTTAACTTGTTGAGATCAGCCAAGGCCATAAATAAGAATTCCCCCCCTCCATATACAATATAAAGGATCCCAATTTGATTTGTCTTGATAGTCCAGCCATATGAATCTTTGACTTGTCTCTGGCATATCATGACTCTTCGATTACTGATTTCATGTGATGCTGCATGATATCTATAAAGTAGTAAAATGCAGTTTTGCACATTGATCATTTCTTTTTGAATTCTGAATTTATCATCAGTTATACCAAAATTTAGCATCAGCTAAGAAATTAGTTAACCATTAATTAACAATGGTTGCATGAACATTTTCCCCAGAACAATATATGCTCTACTCAAAAGATTTATTTTACAATGTCAATATGATTGGGATCTAATTTTCTTTGTTGCTAAACTAAGAGGAATTTACAGAAAGATGAATGCATTCTTTTTCAAGTAGTGCCTGAGCAATGTTTCTCCATGAAAGTCCTAGTTTATACAAAAAAACCTGAATGCCTGCTTACATTAATTTTATTGTCACTTGTAGCAATCGGTATTTCTCTGTTCATTTAAAAATAATGATTTAAAAAGGGCATGGATAAGAAGGTCTGTTGTTTAGATTGTTGCAAACACAATAATTAAGAAGGGGCATGGAAAAGGAGGGCTAACATCTAGGTTGATGTATCTGCTAAGGGGAAGCAACTTGAAAGTCACTGTGTTGTGTTACAGGCCCCCATGGAGTATATCCCTTTTATATCAGTTAAACATTAATGAGTTCCAGTTGAGTCTGAAGGCAACGAACAGAAGGCAAAAGAGTATGGAAGACAGATCAATCTGGCCAAACTGCATGTGTATTTGTTGATGAAAACACTGGAGAAGGATGCATTGAAAGAATAAAAGGCAAGATCTTTGCTACCTATAATATTTTCCTTATTATGAGTTTCATGCTATTGTTGGAATCCTGGTTTTGTATCGCTAACATAGAATAGATCTGAAATGGGAATACATCAAAAGTTTAGAAAGACTCAGCGAGGAAGCTTTGTCTCTGGTCATCATCTCTTCTTCCTGTCCCTAGAGGCTGTGAGTCTCTGATGAATGATTCTCATATCCTGATTTTTTTTTCTAAAAAAAAAAAAATCTCTGTAACAGTTTTAGTGTGTTTGTGTCCCCCTAGTTAAGATTAATTAGACAAGCTAATGAGACTGATTAGTCTTTAGCTGTGACCTTTGGCCTTTAGGATGTACTTTGAGCTAATAGAGAGAATGGGGATTATGAGCTGTGATAATGTGCTTGTGTTGGCCTTTTAAAGGCAAACACATTTATTGCTACTTAAAGAAAATTGATCTAATTGTGCTGGAAGCATTTCTGCAGACAGAACATGGAATTTTTATTAAGGAGGTGACTCAAGTTCAGCCAAGATAGCTGGCCTTAAAATAGGAACAAGATCCTTTAAAAAGATTTCATATACTATAGAAATCTTCCTTGCCAACTTCTAACAAGTTTCTTTCAGATGAAGCATACTTCTGCTTTCTGCTTCTTTCTTCAAGAAAGCTGGCTACTAGGCCTAACAGACATGAAAGATGCAAACTCCAAGAAAGCTAACTTTTAAATCTGAAAAGTAAAGTTATGCCATGTGTTAGAAAAAGATTGCAATGCGTAGATAGATACACTAGATATAAATTAAAGGCGGAGCACACAGGAAAGGAAATACATCTATTGATTATCACTATGGTATCACTTCCAGGAAAGGAAGGGGTTTATTGGTGAGTATACTGAAGATCTAGGAAGGAATGAGATTGTGGGAGAGAGAAATCCCTATGCTTGTAGCTAGCAAACATCTATCTGGTGTGCTCATGCTCCTAAATGAATAAAACTGGATCTCTAAATTACAGCTTGCAATTGAAATGCAAGCTGTAATTTAAAATTTAAAAATGCAATATTTTTCTCATCAGAATTGTCCAGTTCTTATTATATAATAGTGAACCCCTAGAAACCAGTAATGTCCAACAGAACAAAAGACCTTTTACATTGGACCTTTCACTCCAGTTTTTTAATGGCAGAAGCCTATAAGTGACGCAGAGATACTAGCATATTGGTGTTGACCATGAAGCATTACTTTAGGGCTTTTTTGTTGTTTAAAAAAATAACCTTGAAGCTTAATTATTCACAAATATTTACTGTTTATGTGCTAAGTCTATATTTAATTGGAGACGCTTTTGCTTCAGCTTTTGCTGAATTTAATTCCTGCTTTTGCTGTTTTTTCCCTAGCAAGTTATTGGCTCCTCTTTCATTTACTCATTCATAACAACTATATTTCTCCTTCTCTGAGTCAATTTTTTTATATAAACCACAGATACATAATAGAAAGCATTTAACATTTCAATTTCCTGAGATCTAATGGCCCTTTGTTCCAGCAGTTTCTTTCTATATGAACAGGTTTATATAGCATGATGATTTGCAGATCACCCTGTTTCTAGAAGTTAAATGTTTTGGGCTTAAAAATGAGGACTATAAATTTGATAAATGGTGGTTAGATAGTGACATACTTCGGTGCTGTTTACTTATTTTAAGTTGTGGTTATCTGCCAAGCTTATGTAGCTTGGCCTTATTTCTGGAAGTTCCTATGATAGAGAAGACTATTGCTTCAGTGGAATTAGAGCTTCTTCCTTCTAAGTCTACCTCTGTTGGGCATCATAATTATAGGATCAAGGATTAGAGAACTGTTTTTATAGTTGCTAGTTCTGGCTGTTTCTTTTGATTATAAATGAAATGTGGAGTCTTCTTAGTCTACCTTGGTTTTAAAGAATTATTATAAATTATTATCTACTTTTATGTATTATTAATATCTGTAAACTTTCCAGAGTCTGTCAAGATTGAAGATATGGGTAAATTGCAGAACTAATAAATAAGCAAGCATAAGCTTGGGACTCTGGATGCAGTTTTGAGAAAATATGCATTCCGTGATGATTATAAAAATGGCATTTGTAAATTGTGTTACATTTGCATCTGATGAACATTTGCCTGAAATCAGGACACTACCAGTTTGCTTTCAAGGCTGGAAGTTAAATTCATAATTATACCAATTATTAGATGTGCTGGATAATACTTAGATGAATATGACTTTGTTTATAGCTTAATAAAGGAAAGCAAGGATCTTCCTGGTTTCTTATAATTTAATGCAGATCATATTTTTGCTTCTTTTTGATTTGTGAAGAGTAGAAAATATTTGTAGTATTATACATTTCTGCAAGCAATGTACATTTTCTTCCCTGTGACCTGGTAAACCTAAAATTGTTTTTTTACTATAGATATTTAAGTTCTCTACATGCCAGAAAAAAAATCTCCAACAAAACAACAAAGTACAATACTTATGACCTTTAGGTTCTCAAATATCAGCACTTGGTTTTTACTGGGTTTATCTGGCACCAATTCAACTATTAGCTAATTTTCAACTATACAGAATTAGAGTCCTACAACATTGTAACTCTTCTGCTTTAGGCAAAAATGGGTTGAATAGGTATTTTCTTCAAAGTTCACTTTTGCCTATAGGTTTGAGACAAAAAGCACTAATGTGTAGCATATAACAAAAAACTGTTCAGAAATAGGTTTTGTGATATGCAATATATTTATTCAGTCTTTATTATGCTCACCAATCTCTAAGATATGGATGACAGAAGGACAGTAGAATGACCCATAAAATAGTTTCGTAAATCTCTACTTCTAAAAATTAATATATGATTTTAGTGGTCTATACCTTAGCAGATGCAATGTAACTGCTACTATATATGTTTTACCGGAATGATATTCAACACAAGGCTAAATTCTGTGAAAGAGAAGTCTCTGTATCTTATTGATACCCAGTCCAAATCTTTGCTGTTTATTGGAGATACCAAGAACTTTCCTGTATGCAGATAGAAATATTCCAAACCACAAAGGTTCTGCGGGAATTGTTCACATGTCCATATCATTTCTCAATGTGGGTGTGCTGAGTACACATCTGTGGGCATCCTAGAACAATTGTTTGTTGACTTTCTGAAAACTGACCTTATCTATGTCTTCTTTGCTAAATCGTATCTGCTCTGAAGAGGTCATTTAATGCTATAGGACCTTTGCCAAATGTGATGTGACTCTTCCAAAATATTGTATCATGCTCAATGTTTCCTTAGCTCAACTATGAATCTTGGGAATTAATTTCAAAGCTAATTTTCACTCTCTTTAGCTACGAGCTCATTTATATTCATTCGTGTAACATTTCAAATGTGTCTTCTTCATCCATAGAAACTGTCTGGGTAACTTTGGTATAGTTACTGTCTATCAGGCCAAATAATATGGGAAAATTGTGGAATGACTGTTGCCTTGTTGCTTTTAGCTCCTAGAGAAATGTTGGGAAATAAACTTAATATTACATAAAATGAAATAAAGGTGAAATCTTCCAAGTACAGGAGGCATTTGGATTTCTTTAGTTTTAAACTTATATCCTTACTGATTTTTTAGATGTATCATTTTTGATATAAAGTTATCACACCCTGTCTGCAGGGTTTGGAAACAAAAAAATCAAAATGGAGGCCAGTCCTACTATAGAAGCACATGCAAACCAGGTGGAGCTTTGAACCAAAGTTGTGGCTTCCAGATTGATTTTTTAAACTACATTCTGCAGTCTTCCTTGTTCTTTGGTCATATTCATCCTCTGTAAGACAAGATGCTTGCCATTAACATTGGAATGCCTTCCAAGTATTATAGCCATGTAAGCTTTTCCCTTAGAAACAATTTGGGAGCATGTAATAATTCAAAATTTAAGCCTGAAATGAAAATCTACTAAAGTAGTATGAGGAGTATAATTGATTTATCAAAATGTCTGCAAACATGTTCTGAACTTATGGCTGTGTTCATTCTTGTATTAGTTGTGAAACACACTGCACAGCCATTGATTTGTAAACATATTTCCTATGAATTCTGTGGTGAAGAGGGCATGGAAGGGGTCCTGATAAGAAATACTTTAATAAGTATACAATTTTAGTGTAGTATTTTGTTGTTTATGTGTGTTCTTTACATGAATACACCTAGAAAACACCTAAAACTCTTTAGCTGTCTTGATGTAGATTACTTTGTATGGCTTGATTTTTTTCTGTGTTATCTCTGGATATTCATTTCCATGGAAACCTTTAGCTATCCCTCACAGCCTTGTTAGATTTCTCTAGTTTTGACTTCTCTATTGATTACTTCAGGGTTTCTTATTATCTGCATGCCACCTTTTAATAGTAAAGCAATTTTCATAACTTTTGCCATAAATTCTGGTTTGAAATGCACATAACATTTAGATGATAATTTATAAACCTTGTTGTCTGCAGAGTGCAGATGGTTGGAACGATGGATCAAAAAAGTCAGAATGACCACCCAAGTCATGCAGTTGAAGCTCCATTGTTGTTAAAATATGTGATGTATGTAAAAAAAAAAGGAAGGGGTTCAAACACATGATTCCATCTTCACTTATATTTACCTTTATGAGTACTCCTATCTAGAAGTTTCATGTTCCTTGGTGAAAGCAAGTTCCCTCATGGATCAATTTTTTTCCTGGGAACAAAACATGCCCCCATTTCTCCCAGTACAAGGTGACTCCAATCCTTGCATCAGTGTTGGTGTCGGCAGCAATGTCTATGTCTGTCTATGATTCCTTTGCATAAATGAAAGTGTGAGTCTCGGCATTGCTTCTTCTGTATTTAGTTCAGTTTGAGGGCAGTTTTATAGTGAGAGAACGTCTGCTTTCAAATCATCCAGAAAACTTGCTAAAACCAAAAGCCTCTGGTTGGAAAAGTTTGGCAGAGTATTACATGATTTCAGATGAGAATTCTCCTTACGTTCAAGAATCTCCAAAGCTGCAAAGTAATCAGATTCTGAAGCTATGTTTATTCATTACAAAATGCTTTGAGGCTTTCAGTTAGTAGCTTAGTTCATTTACAATAACTGAATATATAAACTACCACAACCCTTAAGCTGCTTTTTCCCCCCTACCAGAATGCTTCTTTCCTCAGTTAACTACTGCTTTAGTTTTGTGTTCTTCCTTGCCATGTACAGTAAGTGTATCAGCACCTCCTCCTGTTTACTGATTAGCATCGGATTTCACTACAAGGACTCCTGAAAGACTCCAGAGAGTCATGAGCAATGGAGTTCTGGCAAGGAGCTTTTTGAGTTTGAATCAGCAGCCAAGCATACATGGGTCCCTGATAGAACTGGGGAGGGTTTCTTCCTTCTTCACTGCAGCTTGTCCGCTATAGCTAACAGCAGCTTGAAATTACAGTAGAGCCTGGAATTTAGAACAGAATGAACAAAATGATTTGAGCTTGAAATGGCCTGTTTCAAATTTGAAACGGCCACGTTCTAATGCTTTTCTAATCATTCCAAAAGTTTTTCATGGATGAAATATAGTACTTCCAGAAGGATAAAAATGATAATAGCTTTTAGATAAGGTCATAGCTGCCCTTTTGCTTTTTGAACTCAAAACATTTCAGAACTGTCATCCAGTTTCACACTTACAATTCAAATTACCTATTCGCATATGGCTGCTTCATAATGAAGGAAGAGTATTGTAAAGAGCACAGAAGACAATCCATTGCTAATAAGTCTCATCACTTGACCTATAAGTGGTGTGTTGGATGCAGCTCTCCTAAAGTTGTTGGGGCCACTAAAGGAAATTACAATTGGGTTGAGTTCATTTACATCAAATTTAATTTAAATTCAGGGCAACACATGTCGTGCGCCATTCCCCATCTACTTAATTATTTCCCTTACATATCATAAATAATAATTTGATGAAAATTTTGGAGGACTTCTTTTGTAGAATATACAGTATGTGATCCTGAAGTTTAAGGAGGTTTTTTTTTCAACAAAGGTGCTTTATCAGCACCAAAAACAAAACCTCAGAAATATTGTCTATTCTATCTCAGATTTCCTCCCTGGTTTTTAAATCAAAATAAGACCTCAGAAAATCTGGTTTATAACATAGAATTAATGTCTATGCACTCTTCCTTTACCTCAGTTTTTTTTTTTCATACATCTGGAAAGTGTGAGGTTGAGGAAGGATATTGTCAGTAAGTGGAACGTATTGTACCCCCCTCATCCTCCTTGAATCAGGGAGGGAATTTATAAAAAATATTGTTGCA
>JANHFM010002841.1:162135-173356 GCA_032468115.1 Grayia smithii
GATGCCGACCAGTGGTGGGGTGCCCCCAGTTCGGTCCGGTTCGCGCGAATAGGTAGCGGTGACGCTGTGATGTCACCGAACCAGTTCTGCTCTTCCCGGACCCCCCCCCCCCGCATGCCTGCACTTACCATTCTGTATGCAGAGCATGCTTGCGCGCATGTGCAGGAAACTTTTTTTGACTTTTTCGGTGAAAAAAAGCTTCTGTGCATGCGCAGGAGCGCCCATCTGGCGCGTGCCAGACGCGTGCGCCGTGCACCCCAACCATGCTTGAAGCGCTCGAACCTTTAGAACCGGTAGGAAAGGTAAGTAGAACCCACCCCTGATCCCGACCCACAGGTTGAGAACCACTGGTATAGAGACAATGGAATCCTTGATATAACTAGTTTTACTATTTCCTATTTACATGATCATTATTGGGTGCTTCCACATCCAGCATAGTTCTTCATTCTGTTTCATGCCTCTATTCTGTTCTTCATAGGGTCTTTCTTTGTAGGCCAGTTTAATCTCTCCAGTAGTCAGTAAGCCTTTGTGGTATACTAGCTTCAGTGCATCTTCTTCAGATACTCTCCCAATGCTCTTTTTTCTTCTTCAGCTGTCTGATGTACCTGCAACATCCCTCCCCACCTATTTTCTTTGGTAGGTAATGTCTGTGATCATTATTATTATTATTATGAAGAGAAATTAGAGGGAAGTAGGAAGGCATCACCCCAAAACAAAGCACACATTTAACTGAAATGCAGAAATAGCATATGTTTCAGTGTGTTAGAGATCGTCTTGTCTCCTGCAAAATACTTAGTCTGCTTTTGGGATGTGAACTGTTAACGAGCAATTTCAGAAATCTAATCTAGGCTACACCTACCATCCTGGGCTGTATAAATGTAGCAGCTGTACATAACTGGCTAGAACTAAGTGCCCATTATTTGCATAATCATTCAGAGTGCAGCCAAAGAAAAAGAAATAATCTTGACTTAACGGGTGATGGGGGTAAGAGCTCAAGCTGGAACAGCAGGGAGAAAGAATTGTGGGGAGGGCGAGGGAAAAGGGAATAGTAACTTTAATGGCCTTGCGAATTGTCAAGGAAACCCTCTGCAGACTTCAGCATCTTGGCTCGGTCTCCCTCTGACACAGGAGCGACATTTATAGGTCATAACTCTGAGAAGCAGTCGGTCTCTCTGGCACCATTATGCTTAAATGTGAAGAGCTTCATCTGCTGACTATCACAGTGGAAAAGGCAACTTGAGTAGTTAAAGTACCACTTCAGGAGGATCCCTGTGGAGGAAATGAAACAAGTGAAAAAGAAGGAAAAAAAAAAAGAATAATGAAGCATTCTCATAACTCCGCTCTTTCACTAGATTAGGTCTTCCCTATTTAATATGCATCATTTTATTTTCCTTCTGTACCTATGCAACTGGTAGTCTAAATGAATCTCTCCTACAAGATTTTCAATATATTAATAATAATGCATGATGCACTATGGTTGTTAAGACATCTCCCTGTGCCGTAGCTTCTCTCTGGATCTTTGTGTATCCAATTCATCTTTGCAGAGATCTAAACAATTTCTCTTTACAAACTCTGGCTGTGCTGATATGGATCTGGGAATATAAGATCAGGCTATCGTAAGACTAAGACCTCATAGGAGGAGGGAGTAGGAGTAGGAGTGGGAGTAGAGAGAGTTGGCAAAGGAAGGAAGATTTGAAATACTTGGCATCCAGGTTGGCAGGTTAACAACAGAGAGAATTGTAGAAGAAACTTGATCATGGAGATGATATTGGACAGCTAAAGGTAAGTAGAATGAATTTATTTATTTCTCACGTTTAGAGGCTGCCCATCTCACTCACAGAGCAACTCTGAGTTAGTAGTTTTGCCATTGTTGGACATGATCGGTTGATCTTAACCTGGTCTTAGAACAGATTGTACCATCTTTTGCACGACTGAAGGCTTGTCTGTTGCCTAGTGCAAGGGAAGTCTGCAAAGTGCTTAACTGTAAAATTCCATCCCCAAACAAAAAAAGCTCCATGGGATCTAACATACCGATGTCAATGGCACAGAGGCTGTGCTGGAAGATAGATGGGAGAAAGAAGATGAAAGGTTTATCTGTCAGAGGGTCATTAGCAAGATCCAGGCCAACTGCTAAATTCATCTGAATGAGAGAAATGGGAAATTTGCACTAAATTCTGTAAGTTCTAGTATTTAGCAGCATGAAGGAATGCATATGCACTGATATAATAACTGATTAAGATATACTGGTACTTACACAGAGTTGTAAAGCTGTTAAGTTAGATAACAGAAAAACTTGTTGTTTGCACTTTTGCATCCGTCTGTGCAGTGGTGGGATTCAAATAATTTAACAACCGGTTCTCTGCCCTAATGATTTCTTCCAACAACCAGTTAACCAAACTGCTCAGAAAGTTAACAACCGGTTCTCCCGAAATGGTGCAAACTGGCTGAATCCCATCACTGCCTCTGTGTCAGATTATGACCCATGGTGGCGCAGTGGTTAGAGTGCAGTACTGCAGCTACTTCTGCTGACTGCCAATTGCCAGCAATTTGCCAGTTTGAATCTCACCAGCTCAAGGTTGACTCAGCCTTCCATCCTTCCAAGGTTGGTAAAATGAGGACCTAGATTGTTGGGGGCAATATGCTGACTCTGTAAACCACTTAGAGAAGGCTGTAAAGCATTGTGAAGCAGTATATAAGTATAAGTGTAGAGAGCCGAGGTGGCGCAGTGATTGGAGTGTAGTACTGCAGGCTACTTCAGCTGACTGCTAGCTGCAGTTCAGCAGATCGAATCTCACCGGCTCAAGGTTGACTCAGCCTTCCATCCTTCCAAGGTGGGTAAAAGGAGGACCCAGATTGTTGGGGAAAATATGCTAACTCTGTAAACCGCTTAGAGAGGGCTGTAAAGCACTATGAAGCAGTATATAAGTCTAAGTACTATTGCTATAAATCTAAGTGCTATTATAGGTCTGGGGTTGAGAAAACTCAGAAGAAGGGAAAGTAATTAAAAAAGCTTGATACTGGAAAAGGTAAACTCTGCTTGACTGTTCTGATAAAGGAAGAAATGACTTTTTACTATCTTTAAAGTGAACAAAAAAGAAAGAAAGAAGAAAAACAGGAAAACCGCGTGGCCCTGGCATTTTTTATCAGATCCCTGGAACCTGCATTTCTACCTTATTGCCTAAAAGTTAGTTCTTTCAATTTGGTAGCCTCTTTTTATACCCTTTTATATATAAAAGAATTGAAGATTATACACAGATACTTCAGAAACAGGAAGAACATACTCCAGTGGCTCCCAACCCTTTGGGTGTCAGGGACTGGTTCCATAAATGGCAGTTTTTCCATGGACCAGGGGTGTGATTTCATGGGCTGCCTGGATCTTACATGTGTGCAGATGGGGCTTCACTTGCTGGCATGGCCCAATTCATGATGGAGCATGGCCCTGGGAATTGGGGAGCCCTGACATACTCTGTTCTTCATTTTATGCTCTTCTGCAAGAGCAGGCTGCTTGAAAAAAAATTGCAGGCACCTATGCTGCCTTCTTTGCCTCCAATTTGAGCCTTTTCTCTCAGCATCAACATGGCAAAATTGCCAATAAAGCAGAACCTTGACACAGGAGTGGGAGGAGCTCTCCAACCACCAACAAACGAGTACAGTACAATAAAAGAAGGCATTTTTCCTTCAGATAGTCCACAAGAGAGGAAAAGTAGTATGGAAGCTCAGTAAGACAAAGCACCATATAAAGAAGGTGCAAGAGCATGTAGATGCTGGCCATTAACACAAAAAGAAGAAACCTCAGGTGACTTAAGGTAGAATAGCAATAGCAACAGCACTTAGATTTATATACCATTTCATAGTGCTTTATAGCACTCTCTAAGCAGTTTAAAGAGTCAGAATATTGCCCCCAACAATCTGGGTCCTCATTTTACTGACCTTGGAAAGATGGAAGGCTGAGTCAACCTTGAGCCAGTGAGGACTGAACTCCTGGCAGTCAGCTGAATTAGCCTGTAATACTGCCATATTACAGGCTAACCCTGTATAATCCTGACCACTGTGCCACCATGGCTTTGTTATAAGAATTGGCTTAAGAAAAAAAAAAGTTATACAGGGGAACATTGATGCTCAGGGGTAAGATCTTCCCCCTGAAGTTTCACAGGCCTCTATCATCCTAGTTTTCTGTAAAGCATTGAAGACCTGGTTTTTTCCTGGGATAGGTTGAATCTACTGCATATCAAAAGCTGGACTTGGTATCAATTAAATGCACCAATGTTTAATGTTTAATGCATTGGGTATTTGAAGTTTTAATATGTTTTTAAAGTTTGATTGGGAACAGCCAAGAATTTGTTATAAGTGGCATACTTATATAAATGTTTTAAATACCGTATTTTTCGGAGTATAAGACAGTCTGGACTATAAGATGCACCTATCTTTTTTGGGAAGGAAAACAAGAAAAAAAAGTCTGCCTCCCAGCAATTTGCCTCTTTGCAGCAAACAGCAAACAGCCTGTTTCATTTTCATTTTCAGCACAGCCTGATTAGCACAAGAAAAAAAAAATCTGCCTCTGCCTCCCAGTAGTCTGCCTCCTTGCAGCAAACAGCAAACAGCGGAGACCGAAAATGGGGCATGCGAAGGTGGCTATAGGCAATGGCAATCCCTGCAGCCTGAAACAGCTGATAGTCGGGAGGCCGATCCAACTGACAATCAGCTGCTTATGCTAATCAGGTTGTGCTGAAGCTGAAACGGAAACGGTCTGTTTGCTGATTGCTGCAAGGAGGCAAATTGCTGGGAGGCAGAGGCCAAAGGAAAGGGGCCGGTGGGTGGGCGAGGCTACATTTATTGAATAAGATGCACCCAAATTTTCACTCTCTTCTAGGGGGAAAAATGCGTCTTATACTCTGAAAAATACGATAAATAAAAAATAAAGTAAATTTTATACTAAATTGTAATAGAATAATGGGTAATAGTAGTACAGTAAATTAAATAATAGTATACAGTACTTGTCTTAGTAATAATAATTGTCATAGTAATAGTATAGAGATAGCAATAGCAATAGTACTTAGACTTATATATCACTTCACAGTGCTTTACAGCCCTCTCTAAGCAGTTTACCGAGTCAGCATACTGCCTCTAACAGTTTGGCTCCTCATTTTACCCACCTTGGAAGGATGGAAGGCTGAGTCAACCTTGAGCCTGGTGAGATTCAATCTGCCAAATTGCAGGCAGCCAGCAATCAGCAGAATTAGCTCGCAATACTGCATTCTAATCACTGCACCACCAAGGCTCTTAGACTAGAATATGGTGTAGGAAGCACCCACTCATCATTTTTTATGTTTGTTTTTACAAAATGAAATATCTCCCCAACTCTTATAGGGAGAAATTCAGAAACCATCTACCATAGTTTACTTGCTTTTATGTTTTTGTTGGATCAACCTAATTAGGAATGGTTTAGAAAAGAATCCATGACTTCCAATCTATGTTTTCCACCAGCAGATCTGTAGTTCTTCAAATACTTCAAATTGCCTATTAATAAAAATGTAGAATTCGCCCACATTTAAGATATTTGCATTAAGTCAGACCGTTGACTGAACATGGTATTTGGCTGGTGGTAGACCTCAAGATCATCAATGGAGACCTTTTGCATTACCTGCTGGTCTCTGATTTGAGATGTGATAAGCTTTATTTAGGAGCTTCAATAGGCAAGTGTGCTCTCTGCTGCTGAGTTATGGTCTCTCCCAAATTGCTTCATAGCATTGGGGCATTGAACGTTTTGAAGCAGAGAAAGAGTGACTAGAAGAATGATGTTTTTTGTTCGTATTTCTTCTTCTTTCTGCTTTTCTTTGCATCTTCAAGTTAGTTTTTCCTATGGTTGCACTGCAACAGATCAATAAGTTTGCTATTGCTATTGAAGAATAGGTACGGGTGGTTGCAGCCACTGTAAAAAGGATGGGTTTGCAAAACACAAAATGGTAAGGAAAATTGTCTCTTCAGTCTCAATGGCCTTTCTTCTTTCTTCTCATAACTCTTCATATTTTCCTGCTGAAAAACTTGCTCTCTGGTCTCTATTCATATTTACTCATGCATTAAATCTTTGGACAGTTCCACAGCTTCCACCTCCCAATTCCTTAAAAGCAATCTGAAAACAAGCCACAATCATGATCAAAATTGTCAGCTAAAATACTAAGCAAAAACCAAAGCCCTGCCGTGCCAGGAAGTTCTGGTAACTCTGGCTGGCTAGTTAAGATAGACGAATCAATCAATGCAATATAAAAGCCATAAAACAATGTGCACACATACACACTCTCATTTAAGACAAGGCTCCTAATAAACCTGTTTTAAGCAGAATACTTGCAGTAGACTTTTCTAATGTCTTGACCCCAATGCTGGAAGAAAAAGCAGACCTCAAGGCCTTCTAGAAGGCCAAAAGGATCAGGCCATCTGAATCTTCAAGGGGCCCACTAGATAACATTGTTTCACAGAAGGGACCTGGGCATGTCGATTCTGCCGGATTTGGTAGGACAGGCAATTCCAGAACTCATCAGGTTGGGCCATGCAGGACTTTGCAAACAGTCAGAACCTTGAATTACATCTGGATGCCTTCTGGAAGCCAGATCACTTCACCTGATGATGGTGTTTACATGGACATACCACGATAGGGCCAATGCTGCATGCACCACTTCATTTTGGACCAGATGAAGTTTCTAAATGTCTTTCCAGAGCTGCTCCCTATACAGGGCTTTGCAGCGATCCAGCTAAGAAGTAAGTAAGGCAGGAGTGAAGGTGAGCAGAACCTCATGATCCAGTAACAAGCACAATATGCTGAAAATGCACAAATTAGCTAATGCTCCCGGCGTTTATTGTTTTTCTTTCAGCTGTCTGAAGTACTTCCTGGAATGAAAGCATGCCCAAATAAAGTTGTGATTACATAATTATTCCAGGAAATATGAAAAGAAGGACTAACCCTATCTAGATTCCTGGTTTGCTGCAATTATGTCAGGCATTTTCAAAAACCAGCCATTTTTTTCTTCTTCTGGGGAACGACATACATTAGCTGGTCTTGTTTCCATTAGATTTATTATTACAAATCTATTCCCAGTAGGATCTGTAGCAAAATTCTTTAGGATTGCATTGCACTAATTAGGATAATTAGGATTATGTGGCATTGTGACTCCACCTCTTCATTGCATTAATCATTCCGCTTTAGCAAGATACCTGTTCTGTCAAGGACAACAGCTGATTACCTGTTTCCATTAGTATTTTATTTCTCCTCTCTTTTGTCTTGCCTACTGATTCAGGATGTCAGCTTCCAGAAAAAAAGAAAAGAAAACTACATATCCCAGCATTCTCAAGAGGAGCTTTTCTTCCTTGCAATAATAAGAAAAGGAATCTGTTTCCATTTGCTAATAAAATGGAACCTCAAAAAACTAGCTCAGTGCTGTTTGTTTTTATTACCAGTGACAAAATGGCTTGTGTACGTGATATTATGCCGACTTTGGAAAAAAGGTTTTGCTTGAATTTATTCCTATACTGTGCATAATTTCTCAGCTCCCATCCTGTTACAAATATGTAGTTCTGTGGCTATCTCCATTTAGGTATCTGGCTTCGGCGGGGTGCTTACCAATATGAAATATTAAAAGTGCAATGTCCTTTTCTGTTCATCTTCCTTCATATTTAGAATAGTTGTTCAATTGATATGTAAATAAAGCAGGCCGGCACTCTGTAAACCACAGCTACCCTGCATTATTTAAGCATTCAAGGCGATGCATCATCCGTTATGTGGCTCATTGTTGGAGTCCTGCTGAGTATTTGGCAATAAAGCCTCAGAGTGCCTCATCAGAAACAGCAGTTGGTCCAGGGGAAGTTCATTTATGCATGAAATATTCACAGAGCAACAATGCAAACCTTAAGCATCAGTAATTGTTGGGTTTCTATTGCTGCTAACGAGTGTCTCTAAATTATTGTAAAAGATGGGCCAATTTACAAATTACATATATTTGTCATGGTTTTGTTCCTTTAGTGAACTAACCATAATGGTGATAGCAGTTTTCTTTTTGAAATGTACTTCCATTTGCTGAGCCTACAGGCTGCAAAAGGGTAGGCACAAGGCTGGAAGAAAGCACTGGGAGCACATTAAAAACTGGTTGACACTTGTGACTTAGCTGTGAGCAGAGCTGCCACCTAGCCTCAGCCGAAATGTCAAGCCAGCCACTCAAAGATAATAGGAGACTAATCTCTCAGCAATTTATCTTTAGGACCATGATTTCTTAATTATAATTTTCTTACCCTGGGCTTCACATAAAATCTCTTATTTTATCATCTATGTTAATTTCCCCAGTTAGACAAAACTATTGATTGGAAGGTGCTATCATCTCTTGTTAGTCTCCTTAAAATTTGAGTTTGTATGTAACGTAGCATTTTGCTGAAATCTCTTCCCCAAATTTCCAGGGATTGCTTTCTTTAACAGAGCTTCTTCCAGACTTGCTAAAAATTTTTTTTATTATTATTATTACTATTATTATTATTATTATTTTGTAGAGTACATATTAGATAATATACATAAGAATAAGCATGAATTGAATACATAAAATGAATACAATTAAAGGAAACATTAGGACAGTGACGGTAGGCACGCTGGTGCTCTTATATCAACTTCTATCTCTTCTAACTGCTAAAGCCAGGGGTGTTGCAGCTTTCTTGACAACATTTTGAGAAGTGGTTTGCCATTGCCTCTTTCCTAGGATTGAGAGAGAGTGACTGGCTCAAGGTCACCCAGATGGCTTCATGGCTAAATGTGGAACTAGAAACCATTGTTGCTCAGTATCTAGTTAGTGCCTTAATCAGCATACCATACGGACTCTCCTTACATTTATGTTGGAAACAAAATCATGAACAAACCTTTGATATATTGTCATGTTTATTTTGTGGACTTATAAATTTTTCAAATGCTTTTGCCAACATTCAGGCATGTTCTCTTCTCTTTCAGGTAATAATTTTAAAACTGTTTTTCTTTATTAAATCAATACAGGGGAATCAATGCAGCTTTTGGGAAAACCTAGCCTTTATTTCTGGCTGTGTTTTGTGTATATAGTTACCTAATTAAAGTTACATATTTGTAAATAGATATCCTAGCATAAAATATAGCCTGAAGTTTGATTATGGAATGGTAAGTAAAAATACATTTGGAGTGTGAGGCAATTTAATAAAATGAGAAACAGCAGAGTAGAAATTTCAATAGGCCAAAAATTAACAATTCTGGCATAAAAGTCATTGTACTATGGTGGCTAGGGTGTTGGATGATAACTAAGTGGAGATTCTTATCCATCCATAGAATAGAATAGAATAGAATAGAATAGAATAGAATAGAACAGAACAGAATAGAATAGAATAATAGAATAGAATAATAGAATAGAATATAATTCTTTATTGGCCAAGTGTGATTGGGCACACAAGGAATTTGTCTTTGGTGTATATGCTTTCAGTGTACATAAGGAGAATAAAATACATTCATCAAGAATAAAAAGATACAATACTTTGTCATAGTCAAGGTTACTAATAAGATATCAAATCATACTAGGAAACAAAATCAATATCATTCAAAGATACAAGCAACATGGTTATAGTAATAAGTGGTTATGATTATGACTATCAAAACTTTTTGTAAAAGTTCAACTATCCTGTTTATCAAGTGGTCTAGTATAGCAGAACTTATTTCTAACACAGAATTTCACTG
Source organism: Grayia smithii (assembly GCA_032468115.1). Taxonomy (NCBI): domain Eukaryota; kingdom Metazoa; phylum Chordata; class Lepidosauria; order Squamata; family Grayiidae; genus Grayia; species Grayia smithii. The sequence goes on from JANHFM010002841.1 coordinate 171,860, forward strand.
TGAATTAATTTGTTTTAGAGTAAATTTATCTATTGCTTTTACAATATTTGCTTACACTGAATTTTTTAGAGCTGGGTTTCTTCAGTATTTTAATTTATGTAATAGATTCTTTTGGCAATAAAAACATAAGCACCTATCTTTGGTTGTAAACTTTCTGATGCTACATTCACAAGACTGATGGAATTCAGTCCATGATTGAAGGTTTTAGTTGTAGTAATATGCCATCACAGGGGGCTGCAAAGATTTGAAGAAATTTTATGATTGAAATCTTGAGTTAAGTCTTGGGGGGGTCCATGGCCATGGTCCATGACCACAAAAGGTATTTTAAGGGGGTACGTGAAGAAAAGGTTGAAAACTATTGGCAAAATATTTTTCTATTTATTCCTTTTCAGAAAGAGTAATTTTCCTTTTGGAAAAACAAACTGACTTTTTCAGCTTAGGGAAAAAAAGGACCTACAGAGATGAACAGAATAAAAAAAATCAACCAAGGGATTGTCCATAGGACTGCATTCTAGGAGAAGAATTTTAAATCCAAGTTCTTTTGGCTGGAGACTACCATGGAACAAAAGAAAATTCCTCTGTGCCAATATAATTCAACAGCTGGGGGAAGAAACACATGTCCTGCAGGCTTCAATTCTGAACTTGAAAAATGTCATGCATATATGGCCAAGATTGCTTTCTACTAGTAATAAGTCTTTATAATGTTGTTCCCACCACCGTCTCCTTAAGAGTATGAGCTGGAGGTGCTCTAAAATGTAAGAAACAACCCAACATAATTTCCCCCAAATTAAGACTATCATACCAAGGGGCACAGCAAGAGTAAACAAGAAAATAACTCTTTCCACAGATTATCTTCTAACTCATAAAATTGAATTCTGATTGATCTGTGTTAAGTTGCTTCTGGCATCCTATCTTTTGCCTGGTGTTGATAAGATTTTGTGGCTTCGTCTTATGTGGTGCTTTTCTTTTGTCTGATTGTATTTTTAATGAGCAACTATTCTGTGTGAGTACTCTTAGTAACAAATGAACGTAACTAGATTTGGATCCTTCAGTCCCATTTCTTTATTCATCAACAATAACTTACAGAAAGCAGTAATGGCTTTACAAGACGTTTTTGACGAATTTGTAAAATATAAGAGTGATGATGAGTAAATTAACTGTTCAAGAGCCTATTTCTTTATAAACCAAAATATGTTTGTGTATGTGTGTATGTGTGCGCATGCACTGGTATCTCTACTTATGAGTTTTTTTATTCCCTGCATTAAATTGATTTTAGCATCCAGTCCAGCAACCAATTTATATGTAAATATACATATAAGTTGGTTCACATAATTCTCTATGCCATAAATCACCGTTTATAAATCACATTGGCTGCATTATCAGAGCACACAAATCTACAAACAATGGATTATGTTATAACATACAGGTGAAACTCAAAAAATTAGAATATCATGCAAAAGTTCATTTATTTCAGTAACGCAACTTAAAAGGTGAAAC